>PVKP010011636.1:0-60802 GCA_004027715.1 Plecturocebus donacophilus | reverse complement strand
CACCGGGAGCCACAATCCCGAGCTGCTGCTACGCGGCCATTTTGGATCTCTCTCCGCCCGGTGATGAAGTTTTTCTGTTTCTTAGTTTTCCTTTGGCGGACGCCCGTTCCCCTCTGAGCCAGACCTTCCCGGGTTCGCTGCGCCCACTGTGAAACTCTCCGTCCTCAGCGCTTCCAATTGCTGTTTTCCTTGTGGGGATGGGACCAGCCGAGCCCGTCCGTCCCGTATACTCCGCACTGGGAAGCGCCGCGCTGGGTGCCGGCAAAACAGCTGCGCCAGCCTAAAGAGTCGCGCCGGCGACCCGCGTGGCTTCTCCGCCGGGAATCTCCCGGTCTGTGGGCAACAAAAACTCGTCGGAAAGTGCGGCGTCCACTCGTTCTCTGCGCTTTCACTGGGAGCTACATTCCTGAGCTGTTGTTAGTCGGCCATCTTGGATCTCTCTCCTATATTTATTTTTTAAAGTCTATCACCTATTGGTACACAAGAATAAGTGCCTTCCTTAATTTATTTTCAAATATTATTTCTGGTCTTGGAATATAAACTTTAGAGTTTTTCTACAAAATCCAAGGTTTAGTGTGTATGTTTTCTATTAAAAATATTACATTTTTTAAAAGACATCATAAATGTTGACTCAGCAGTAATAAAATTTACAGGCATAATTTCACAGGCCAAAGAATGCCCACAAATATTTTTAACGAGGTGCCAGCATCTAATGGGTTTTATTAGCACTAATTTGCAAATCTAATTTACAATGATTAGAATACTAAGAGACTTTATCAAATTAGGATATTAAAACTTTAGATGATCAATTGATATTTCTATTTAATTTCCTAAGTTATTTACTAACTGGTCATATATTGGATAAACTTACCTCTATACAGGGATTAAATAAATATGAACTGCATATGATGTTGTTTTGCTTGTTATGAAAATATTATATTCCGCTATTAACATCAAAAATTAGAATCATAATCATTATTTAAGAGAGTTCCAAACTTTGCTGTATTTTAATTTAACCATGAGATGAGATATATTGGAGTTTGAAAGCAGTTATTCAGTGAGCTACAGAATGGCTGTATTATATTAGGAAAGTCTAAAATGGGGTGATCAAGTGTTTCTGAATGATCCACCCTGCAAAATTCCAACATTATCTTTGTCTTTTCTTCTCCTATATACCTGCTAATGCTCACTTCCAAAGTGTATCTATTTCAACTGACACCTGCACTTGGACCTAATAGTAGATGAGATCTTTGCCACTATTTAGTCCATTACCAAGGTGGTTACATGGAGCCACCAGCCTTCTCTACTGTACTGCCCTTCCCAAGTAGCCATCTTCATGCACCTTACAACTGATTCTGCAGAGAGAATAGAGCTGTCCTTTCTTGACTTATGCTTTTTGCATTTACAAATATAAATTTCTATTATCCACATGCAGCCCTACCTTCCTTCTACCAGAATTATATGAAAGTTTTTCCTCTTCAAAACAAATTTATCCTATTTTGTTCTTGATCCTAATTTCCTCAGCTTATCTGGAATCTGAACTTGTCATAAAAATTATTGTCTCTTTCCAAACATTCTTTAACTTTTTCTTTATACTGGTCCCTTCAATGTAGGATATCGCATATACTCAAGTCTTTGAAAGAATTATAAAACCCAAACATTGCTAGACCAATACTGCCTACTCTTACAATTCTAATTTTCATCTTTGTTTAACTTTCTTGCAAATCCCTTGGGCTTTATGTTCTCAAGTTACTAATTTGTTATGTCCAATTCCTCAATTGTCATTTATTTTAACTTTATAGACACTCATAAAATGCATACTATATGCTCAGCACTATTCTAAGCATGATGTTTATATGTATTATATAAGTGTATATTTTAACTCAGTCCATCTGTTTTTTTATTACCCACCTTCTGAAGCCTATTTCTGTCAATTCATCAGATTCATTCTCTATCCATCTTTGATCCCTAGCTGGTGAGGAGTTGTGATCTTTTGGAGGAGGAGAGGTGTTCTGGTTTTTGGTGTTTTCATCCTTTTTGCACTGCTTTCTTTCCATCTTAGTGGCTTTATCTACCTGTGGTCTTTGTAGTTGGTGACTTTCTAATGGAGTCTCTGAGTGGACATCTGTTTTGTTGATGATGAAGTTATTTCTTTCTGTTTCTTAGTTTTCCTTCTAACAGGCCCCTCTGCTGCAGGACTGCTGGAGGTCCACTCCAGACTCTGCTTGCCTGGGGATCACCTATAGGGGCTACAGAACAGTAAGGGTTGCTGCTAGTTTCTTCTTCTGTTATCTTCGTCACAGAAGGGTACCTGCCAGATGTTGGCCTGAGCTCTCCTTTATGAGGTGTCTCTTTGGATATACAAGGGTCAGCGAGCTGCTTGAGGAGACAGTCTGTCCCCTATAGCAGCTCAAGTGCTGTGCTGGGAGCTCCGTTGCTCCGTGCAGAGCTGCTGAGCAGGTACCTTTAAGTCTGCTGCAGTGTAACTCATAACCGCCTCTTTTCCCAGGTGCTCTGTTCTAGGAAGGTTGGCTTTATTTATAAGTTCCTGTCATGCTGCTGCCTTTTTTCATAGATGCTCTTCCCCACATGGAGTAGACTAGTCACAGTTGACAAGCAGAGGGTTTGCTGAGCTGCCGAAGGCTCTGCCCAGCTGCTGTGTGAACTGCCTTGGTAGTGGTGGACTGTCTGAGTAGTAGGGGGCACCCTTCCCCCTACTGAGCTGGACCATCCTGGGTCCAGCTGGCTTGCTGGGAAACTCTCAATCCAGAGCGTTTCAGATTACCTGTTTTGTGGGGGTGGTACCTGCCCAGCCAGATCACCTGGCTCCCTGTCTCAGCCCCTCCCTTCCAGTTGAATGGGTGGCTGTGTCTCCCAGGTGTTCCAGGCACCCATTGAAATGGCCGCCCAGATTTCTGTGAGTTTCTGTGACCAAGCCGGCACCGGCTGAAACCGCTGTGCTGAAAACTTGTGGCGCTTTCAGCCGGGAATCTCCTTGTCTGTGGGCAGTGAAAATTTGTTTGGAAATGCAGTGGGCACTCACCCTCTGCATTTTTCTTGCTGGGAACTGCACTCCAGAGCTGTTCCTGTTCGGCCATCCTGGATCCTCCCCACTCTTCCCCTCATTTTCTTACTCTGCTTGGGTTCTTGCTGCAATATTCTACTGCTTTTTATTTTTACACCTTTTCAGCACCATACATATTTCACGTCCTTGTGGTCTTACTCAAAATGGTCACATATGTTCAACTGCAGAGGACAAGCAGAGATTGAGAATGTGACCTGCTTGTTCTCCCCCTTCCCAGGCATTGCCTTAGGGCCAGCTGGATTTGTGGCCATATACATACATAATTCTGATTTAATTTTTCTTGTGGGAAATTATGCGAGTTCAGGAGCTCTACATTCTTTTACTGAAATAATTATTTTCGAATCCCTGAAAGCACTTACATAATTCAACAGAAGTAAAACTTTCATTGCAGAGCCAGGAAGATGTCCACCACTAAATTTTTTTAAGTGAGGTTTAATTTTTTTCTTAATATGCTTCTTCTTCTGTAAAGGGAAATGACATTTATATTTAGAATCATGAAGCAAGAAATCATTCCCAATACTTATATGCTAAGCTGGAAAATAACTAGAAATATATGCTTTGTCTGTTTTCTTAGATATATTATTGCAGTTAGACTTCTGATAGTTTTTTAAATGTTATTATTACGGTTGAGAGTCTGCTCAATGTGTTAAATTTCTTTAGAAGACCAGCTCCCATCTGCAAGGAAATTATATTGTGTCATGGCTGAGCATGCAGAAATTATTTTTCAGAAAAGAGAGGAAGGCAGGGTAGGGAAGAGAGAGAGAGCTATAAAAAGTAAAGAATGCAAATCTCCAGTATCAAAACAAGGACAGGAATAGCTTGTGGACATCCCACTAGAACACAATATCCTATTGATAATTTTTATGAACTCACTTAGTTCGCCTTCCAGAATCAGTCATATTAGTTACTACTCAGCCCTTTCTTAGTTTTATTTTACTTTCCTAAAATACATATTTTATCATCTGAAAGACTTAAACACTTCAATATCCCATGTTTCAAAAGATGCTATTTACTTAAAATTATTTTTAAATCCTTGTGACAGCTGAATACATTTTTCTTCAATCGATAGTATAAACAGTAAATAGATAAAAATGGCCAAAACATTGACATTATTAAATTATATCATTTTTCCTTTTCATTGTTTTTTATTCATTTCTATCCTAGAGAAACAAGCAAACAATAAACTGGCTCTCACAAAGTATATCCCAATCCCTTTCCCTTTTCATTCTTGAAAACCTTTGAGTCCCACTTCTGTATCTTTTCTAAATCCGGCTTTCCTTTTTCTACTTGGACTTTCAGATTGATGTATTAGCATTTAAGAGTGATATCACAAAGACTGTACAATGTAAGTGAAGGCTTAGGTAAAATCAAACTGGCATGTTATTTGATGTGTAAAATAGAGATGCCAAATATGTAGCTTAGTAAACTTTGCTATTCTCTGGCAATACTACCTCTGTGAGTTTGCATTTCTTCTAACAAAGTGGCTCCTTTTTAATCTACTGCAAATTTCCTAGAGGGCAGCAAGCCCCACTTCTGACTAATAACTTTACTACTGTCTTTATGATGCATTCGAAAGTTCAAGTAATAGGTTTATATATGCAAGAAGATTATGTTTTAATCTGATATATGATTACAGAAAGAGCTAATATCCAAAGTTAGGCATAATAATCTACAAAATATATTATCATGAATTTATGTATTTAGCAATATCCTTAGGATTATTTGTGCAAGATTCCATCTGAGTATACTTTCTTCATGGGAGTAATAGATTTATTTTCTATGAGCACATATAGGCTAAAGCTACAGTAAAATTACTTTTATCTCGATTTATTATGTCCACAAAAATGATATTTCTATCTGCTTAGTTGCTAATACTGTTGGCTTCTTATATTAATTAATAATCATTTTTATTTTTCTTACTTTAGATGATACCTTTGGCTATATGACTGACACTTCGAAATTTAAAAGTGGAATAGAAAAACATAAAGACTCCATTTTCTGATTGTCACCCTGGCTCTGTTGCTCTCTGTTCTACGGCATTGCTAGCCTCTCAGTTTAACTATTTGTAGATTATGAGTGTCAAGTAATATTGCTCTTCTATGCAAATATTTTCCTCATTTTAGTTAACCTAAGCATTTAAAGTTATAATCAGTTATTGAGTTTTTCTATCTGTATGTTTAATGGTTTATATTGTTGTCTCAATAATTAGCTTTATTGTTATGATTTTATCATTTTCTAGCCTATGTTATGTAGGGTACCATGGTTCTTTCATTTTTAAATTATTATAGCCTTTTTATCAGATTGGAAATGCAAATATCCTATACAATGTCATATGACATATCATGTTTATACAAGATTTGAATAATTTTAAACCTGTTTATATTTTGCTTTATAAGAAGAATACAGTTGAATGTCTTTGGTTGCACATATGTATAACATTTAACCAATGTGTAATTGTGGCTTTCACTCCTCTACCTTCCTACTGGATAGCAGGATACTGAGCTCAGCCAACACAGAGCTGATGCTGGAAGTTATGTCCATCTGTACTGCCAAATATGAGCATAAAGCCCACCATATGCTTAAAATATTATCCTATTAAGAACCATAAAAATATTTATACAGCAAGGCCTAAAAAATGAGTTGCATGCTAAGAATTAAGCCTGGTAACCAAGTAATCTTTGCTATGCATTTGACCCCTGCTATAGGTAAGAGGTGCACCTGCAGCAAGTTATCTCAACATGTAACAATGCCACTTGGTAGCAGATGTTTAAAAATAGCCAGCCTTAGTTAACTGCTTTCCTATGCTGTCCACTGCACTTGGTAGGTTTCATGGGGTAATGTTATTATCACTATTATGTAAATGAGCAAATGAAGGTTCTTAGATGTTCTGGAACTTGTTCAGTTTCAGATGATTGGAACATTGTGGTCTTGGCTTTCAAGTACGTCTACCAGATTCCACAGATCCTTTTTTGCCCATTTTGTCACCTACAACTCTGAGCTCCAATATAAAGACTTCGCCATAATTGAAAGAATATAGAGGAAAGTCTGATGCTCAATTTTGCCTTCAAAAGAGTTGCCTCTGTGACATTATAACTGCTGAAATAAAGACATCTCCTTTTGATTCCGGATGTTATTTAATTATTGCAAATCTCCTGTCATAGATCTAATGCTTAAGTTAAAAAATTAGGCTCAGGTCCTTCCGTATGGTTTTGCTCTTTACAGTACTTTTAAACATACAAAATTTACATTCAACATTTACACATACAAAATTCATATAGTCTTTCAAAACTAAGATTGCATAATAATCTTATGGCTTGAAATTTTAAGTATTACAGTATAAACAGCGGAGACTTCATGTTTATGATAATTTTTAATAAATGGCATTAACCTCTGCATTATTATTCCATGGTGTTTCGTATTAATTTATATCACATTTATTTTTATTTTTGAAATTCCACATTGCATGTCATTTTTATATGTTATGTGTCTAAAGTAAGGTTTTAACAAAGAAGTTGTATAAAATAAGATTTTTTAAAATAGAACTTAGCAGAAAATATTAATAACATTCAGTTTAAAATCAATTCATATATTTTTTACAGAAAAAATTCTGAAAATCAATGTATTTTTTCCAACAGAGAAATTTTGAATTGTTATTAATAGAAAGTATAAATAACTTTAATATTTAAAGCATTTTTAACATTTAAAAAAAAAAACATAAGCCAGTGATTGGCTTGCTTATTTCAAATCTGACCAGTTGATCTACTTATTTCAGTAGTATGATAGTAAAATACATACCAACATTTCTTGGCACTGGCCAGACACAAATCCTCTCTTGTCTTCCCTATGGCAAAGAGTAACTATAATTTCAATGCTAATGTGAAGTCCTTGTTAATGTTATCAACACACACACACATAAACACACCACGAAAACACAAAAAACATAAATAACAAAAAACCCTATACCTTTGAAAAACTTATTTTTTTAAGCCACGATTTTATACTCACTTCCACTTGGAAAAGTCAAAATGCATTGTGATTAAGTTATTTGTAAAACAGAACCAAGGGTTTCTTCTTGCTTCTTATAAGCTGCACAGTGTTATTTTCAGCACTCTTACTGGTATTGTTAATCAAGACATCCTTAACTCCATTTTTCTTCCTCCATCAAATAAAAAATGAAAATGTGAGGGATGGTGTTATATTTGCATTACATGGAACCATTCTAAAGGTCATATTTCAAAAAAACAAACCTTAAAGAATCACAGTCTTTGTGTTCATCAACTCTAAATGATAGTAATAAAAACACTAAACATTATTCCAATATTATCTTAATTGTATCAATAATCTCTACTAAATTTAGAACCTACAGTAAGCATAGATTTGAGAGTTCACACTTGGTATATTACTTACAAGATGTGTGACTTTGGGGAAGGTGTTACTTTTAGCATCTGCTTCATTATCTATAATATGAATATCACATCTACTACATCAAATTATTTTGATAGTGAAATGGGTAAAATATATAATATTCAGCATAATTGCTAGGACATTATATTAACTCAAAACACTTTTCTTTGCCATTGATTATTTTGAAGACAAAAACTTCTCTTACATCTCAGTCAAGAGCTGGTAAAAATATTTGATTGTTTTATGGGATTATCATGAATAATGTTCCTAAAGGTTTTTACTTTAAAACTATGCTGTACAAATGTATTTTAAAGTATCCATGATTTCTTACTCAATTTAATTCCATATTTATAAAACAGTATTTCAATTTTAAAATCAACTACCTATAACTATTTAGCCAAATCATTGACTCATTCATGTAGATTTATTTTTTAATTCTACAGATGGAAGAATTCATACAGAGATATACATAAAATATAATAGAAGGCTTACTTACATTACAGATATCTGAAAGATATGTACCACTTCTGTATCTACAATAGAATCAACATTGTTGATACAAAACACTAAGGAAGTAATATCTAATTAACATATATATTTTGTCCCCAGCTACAATGTGACCTATTACAGCTTTTCACAGAAGAAAACCTACATATATAAAAGAAAATGATTTGAGTTTGCCAGGTGCGTTCTTGCTGAATCAGCCTACTTTGTGTGATGCCAATTTCTGCTTGGGTTTTTTTTTTTTCTCCCTAAGGAAAAATATTGCTGAATAAAATGTTAATAATATTTAAATGGAAATAACAGCCTTAACCCAAGTTTGGAAGTTGTGATTAAGAAAGATTTTTGACACAAAAATAAATAACAATTAGAAAAAAGTAATGTGAACTTTAAATAAATGCACTGAAATTTCAAAACATATCTTAAGCCAAAGAGTTCATTATGAAATTACTATATGCTAGAAATACAAAAATAAATGAAACTATTCCTTGCAGAGAAAATGTTCAGGAAAACTACACAATGTAAGTGATAACTAGTTTTTTTTTTTTTTTTTTGGAACAAGGAGATATCATAGCGAGTTTGTGCTACCATAACAGAACACTACCAGACTGAATAATTTATGAAATACAGAAATGTAGCCTCACAGTTCTAGAGGCTGGGAAGTCAAGATCAAGGCACTGGCTAGTGCGGATCTGGTCTTTCTGTTTCCAAGATGAAACTGCATCCTCTGGAGGCAAACAGCCTTGTTTCCTCATGTGGGAGAAGGTTGAAGGATGAGAGGGTCAAAATCTCTTGACAAGTACTTTTATTTTTTATTTTTTTACTTATATCAAAACTATCCTATTTTTATTTTTATTCATTTATTTTTTCTATTATACATTAAATTCTGGAGTACATGTGCAGGATGTGCAGTTTTGTTACATAGGTTTACACGTACCATGGTGGTTTGCAGCATCCATCACCCCATCATCTACATTAGGTATTTCTCCTAACGCTATCCCTCCCCTCAACCCCCTGCTCTTCCTTCCATAGCCCCCCACCCCCAACAGGCCCCAGTGTGTGATGTTCCTCTCCCTGTGTCCATGCATTTTCATTGTTCAATACCCACTTATGAGTGAGAACATGTGGTGTTTCGTTCTCTGTTCTTATATCTGTTTGCTGAGAATAATGGTTTCCAGCTTCATCCATGTCCCTGCAAAGGAAATGAACTCATCCTTTTTTATGGCTGCATAGTATTCCATGGTGTATATGTGTCACTGAAGTACTTTTTATAAGGGCACCTGATCCCATATGAGAAGCCCTCATAGCTTAATCACTGCCTAAAGGCTTCACCTCTTAATATTATCACTTTGGAAGTACCTGAACTTTGGAGTAGACTAATTCAAATGATAGAAAGAGGCAATAATTAGGTGATGAATACTGGAGAAAGACATTTGAGACAGAGGAACTACATACATTTTTTAAGAAAGAGTGTGTAGCATCATAAAAAGACCTCGGGCTGAGAAGTCAAAGTAGGCATCTTCTTTGAAAGTTTGCTTACTTGGTTTCCTCATCTACAAAATTGAGTTAATAATAGTTTTCTATCTTCCTATTCAGTAAGTAATAACTAATATTGGCAAAATGATATTGCATTTTAGATGCTACATCAGATTTTTTTCATGTCATGCAATGTAATAATTTTGAGGTAAATGGCTTAGTGGTTTGAAGTATTTGCTGGAAACTTTATGCCATGTTTTACTAATCAACAGATTTATTTCCCAAGTAACTAATTTCAAAGAGAGGCAAATATCTGACCTGGGTTTAAGTCCTGACTTCCTCTTTGCTTGTGTGACTTGGAGAAGTGACATGTTCAGCTTCAGATGCCTCATCCTAAAACTGAGGAATACTTTGGCCCACTGTCTCTTTTCAATTAACATTTATCAACTTGTATTGTACTAATGTATAGTGAAAAAATATGCATCAATTTTGTCCCAATGTGCCTATGTAAGCTTGTCTCTGACTCTAATATTCAAAACACAAATAATAAGGACATTTTACCAAAAGACTTGAAAATATGTTGCCTGGAATGACTAATTCAAATTTACTATCGATAATACCACACTACATTCTAAGCACTTATTTGAAGAATTCGAGGATTTTTCTTTAGAGTATATGAGAGATGATATAGTGGTGTATACAATAACAACACAGCAGACACAAGACAAAATGAGAAGAGACACCGCAGAAAAACAGGAAATCGCACGTCAAATATATGGGATGTGTGTTATAAGCATTTAGAGACAGAATGATGTATGTGCAATGAACAGGTTCAGAAAGAACTCATGTGAGAAGGTGAGCTTGGTGTCTGCAGTTGAGTCAAAAAGTTTTGAATAAACAAACGATGGGGACCATTAGAAAACTCCTGAGGATAATGCACAGGGCATGATATTAGGACAAGAGATCTTTTCAGTGTGGCCTCAGGGAAATTATAAGGCATGTGGTTGGGTGGATAGGAAATTGGAAGCAGATGGTGGATGTCATAGATTATTCTGCTTCTAAAAGTTTGGGCTCGGCATCTCTCTACAGGCTTGTGGGGAGAGAAGGAGAGATACTTCCTCTGAAAATAGGTGGGTTAACAGCTCTGATTTACCTGGTCCTAAAATGTTACAATGTTTATTATCAGTTCTGGAAGCCACAGCTGACTCCTTTCTGATTTGAAAACACTGCTGCACAGGATTATGAAGCAATTTTCTAGATATCACCAGAAGCTACTTTCCTTTTTGTTCAAATATAAAGCTGTTTGGCTGCAAAAATGCAGCCGAGTCCCTATTATTTTTCCCGGAAAGAAAATGAAAATAATATACCAATCTGAAATTAGATTTAAAAAAAACTGTAACATAACATGATTTTGAAATAAAATGTCTCACAAACAAATGCTTAGAAATCATTGTCCATTTAATTTTATTGCTTGAGAAAAGTGCTAATTTCAAGCATAAAATATATATTAAGATATTTCTTTATGTTTGTCAGCCTCACCAAAGGTAAGGATTCTGAAGTTTGTTTTTCATGATCTGGTCCCATATATAGTAAAAATAACACATGGTAAAGTAGTGGCCTGTAGCTTCTTTTATTCAATGTGTTGGAGAGAAAAAAGATGACTGGTTAGGTATCTCCCAAAGGAACAGTTCAGGAGTCAATTTACTAATCTGGCTGGATGGGAGAAAGAGACGAAGAGACTCCAAGAAGCATGGGAACAAGAACCACATTGTCTTGTCTGTTACGGTTTACCCAATACTAGTTACAATGCCTGGCCCATAGGAAAGTGATAGTAAATGGAAGCAATGGTACTACTGGAAGAGAGATTATGATCATCAACTGATCTCTAGAAGCATCGTGTCTCAATTAAATATGGAATTTGTTTCAGTTAGTGCATCACATGAGACTGAGCAGACTAAATCTCTTTCATGAAAGAAAAAAATGTATAAAGAGGAGGAACCAAGTTGAGTAGGATGCATGAGAAATTTCCCCTTGATACACTGTTATACATAAATGTATACCTGGGGAAACACATGCTTAGAGAGAGCAAATGATTGCCTAACCGCATGAGATAAAATCTGTTATGTGTTCAGAGGGGTGGCTCACACAAGAAGTCCTCAAAACTGTCCTCTTATTAAAAGTCATTTTATACATCCTGGGGTTTGAGTTCAGGATTCTTTCTGTCAAAGTCAATGTTTTCCCATTATTACTGTTACATCTCTAATGGGAATTCCCTCTCCCACTAATAATCCAAGTATCAATCATATATTTGGATACAAATGCTTCTGGATTCAAAAATGCAAAACTATGTATTTAACTTATAAAAACACTTAATGATATTTTTATCTTCCAGTGTTCTAATTAGCATATTTCATTGCTAGGAATATGTGGGACATATACACACATGCACACAGAGTTGTATTTTACAGGCACCATCTGATTTGTTTGAACAGATTGCCAGGATAGGGACCACTTGTCTCTAGATATATATACTATGTAGCATTTGAGGTTTGGGCATATCAGTCACCTCATGCCTTTTGACACCAGGGGACCAAAAAAAAATGTATTAAGTCCTTTCCTTTTTAAACAATACTAAAGTAGGAGTTTGGTATTCGAAAAATGATATGCACTGTTTTATTAAAGTGTCACCTTTTTGTTGAAAGTGTCCATGCTTAATTTTCCCATTTGCTTTAAGTGTGGTGTCCTAATTGATAGCCTTTTTGAAGTTAAATAAGCATCAAATAGAGACTCAACGAATCTGTTATCACCAGGCAATTACATTTGGTTAATAACTTGGCTGCATTCTCTGTTCATATTGGACAGCTCTGTAAAAGCCCTGGCATTAATGGATTTTATTCAAAGTGACAGAGGAAATAGTACAATTACAATACAATTTCCTTTATCTTCTCTTATCTAAATAGGGAAGGCATCTGCATCATGACATTAACTCATCCAGAAAGGAGAAAGTTAAAATACTATTATTTCTGCAAAATGACCTTTCTGCTGCAGTATTTGCTTGACTCAGAATCACAATTTGATTGCAAACTTGTTGTTTAAAATATATGGAGCTGAAAATGAGCAGGAAATCTAATTTTTGAACATTATTAAAACTTGTGCAGTCTTCCTATATTCCTTATTCTTATCTCCTAATATTTAAAGCAAAATGTCAGTGCTTTTTTAACAGGTCTTTTCATAGTTTGCCAAATATATATTAATTCTATTCTCCCAACTATAATAAATTATAAAAACAAAAACAAATTGGTAAAACTGAGACTAAACAAAAAAATAAATTTATAGATAAATTTTTAGCACCTAGAATCTTCTTTTTAAAAAAATATTTGTTAAATATTGATTTCAACAGAGTCAGTCATTTATTTCAATTTAGAAATTAAAATGGACAAATTAATGCCATTAAGAAAATAAATAACTCACCCCAGCATCTCTTATAATTTATACCTATTAGACAATACACATTACATACAGCAAAATTACCCCCATGAAATACAAATTAAATAGTAATGAAATAATTAAACAATTAAAGCTGTATTTTGATGTCCTGTTCAATATTTTGTAATTAATATGGGACTCTGCAGTTTGGATAAAAATGAGAATCAGTTCAAAAAACATTTATTGGACACTTATTCTACAAGGAATGTTGATATTGTGAATAAATCACAATTCATTTCAATTTAACCCTTTCGAAACTTACATTCTAGTGGAAGAAGAAGGTGTGTAAACTTAAACTTTCAGCAAAATGTGGTAAAGTTATGCAGAGAATAGAGAGAACCTGAAATTTTGTGGTTTGGTTACACACAGGATGTTTGTTAATAAAATCTTCCTTAGTTTTTAGAATAGCATTATCAGAGAGAAAAATAGAATCATAGTTTTGATTTTTTTATTATAAAAAATAACATTTGATTTTCTTACACATTTGGATGCGATATAATTTCCTATTCAACACAGTTGCACCAAAAGTACTTCCAATAGTGGTGACTGAACTTCAAGAAAATAATTTTAAAGTGATTCAACCATTATCTTTATCTTTTGATAATTTGACAAACATTATGTAAAAAGTCTTTTTACATAAGATTGAAATGATAATTTTCTTACAAAGGAAGAAATACAAGTGTTTAAATTCAGATATTTATCAGAAATCATATCTTAAAATGAAATTTATATAATTTGTATGCCTTTAAGCAATTAGGAAAAAATCTAAAGTTATTATAAATCACTGCAATTTTAATAAAAGTATTTTCAGAAATAAGATAGGTATTACAAATTTAAGGAAATAGCAAATAAAAGATAACATTAAAGTACTATAAATAACAAAAATACAGGATAAAATAGTAAATACATAACAAAACTGGTATGAAATAACATAAAATAATAATAATTAAAAACAATAACAACATTAAAGAAGAAAATACCTTCCAAAAAGTTAATTGACAATGCAGATATTCCATACTTAAAATTCATATTGTAACTATAGTTGTTTTAGAGTATCAGAAAAGTTAGGTCAATATATGAAAATATATACAATTAAAGTGAAAGTTTCTTAATGTTGAAACCAATTTAAAATTTTTACTGGCTTACTACATGAATTATGTTACTCATTCAGTGCTCTCTTCTGAATTCCTTGTCTAATATATTTTATATAAAAGGGTGAATTTCCAATTTTTCCAGTTTTTCCATGGCAGCCTATTACAGCAATTCCAATTTGCTTCATGGCTTCACATTTTGCATTAAAGATTGTGGAGACGGTGGATTTGGGTGGCTCCCAACCAGTTTCGAGGCAGACTGCCCTGCTAGAGGTTAGCTTAATCACCTGGACAATTAGTTTATTTTTCTGTGACTTACTTTCTCCATAAGTAAGTAGGAATAGTAACCATTCCTACGTTATTGCTATGCAGAATGATTGAGCTCATGAATGTAAAGAGTATGGAGGAATACCTGGCATAAAGAAACTTTTGTGTAAGCATAAGCTGCTGCAGTATCTGTAATATATATATATATATTACACCCCAGAATGACCGAATCAGAAACTCTGGAGGCAGAGCCTAGCATTTGCGTTTTGATAATATCTTGGGTGGCCTAATTTAAATGCAAATTTGAGAACCAGGGTATGAAGGAAAAGATAATGATGATGTTGAAAATGAAGGAGAAGTATCATATATCTCTAGTCAACATTGATCAGATTCTTTAGCTTTCCTAGAAGGAAAGAGAAAGGAAGGCAACAGATAGCAAGTAGAAGGGAGAGATAAGAACGAGGAATGACAAGGAAGAAAATAAGTGGAAAAAAGAAGCTGACTTCACTACTTTCCTGCTTTTGGGTAACAAGGGTGATGTGTCCTGGGAGTTCAAGGCTGGTCAGTGGTATGAGGCTACGGGGAAACACTGCTACTTTGCAGATTTCCTGGGCAGCAGACAAGCTATCATGAGCTACTTGTTGGACCAAAGACCGAAAGCCAATACCACATCTTTTCCATTACCATTCTCTCTCTCCTTGCCCAGGACTGTACAAACTGCTTAGCTACCGAGAACACTCCTTCGTGGAGTCTTAATTAAACAAAATCATTTTCCATCTGTAAGTATCGTGATGCAAAAATCATCATACACAGTATGATTTATAATTAATATGGGACTCAAAATAATACGGGAATTATAATTAATATTTGGACAAAATTTAAATAAGTGAAGTATAACATTAAGGAATTTTATTACATATATTTAAATATCATCTCTCTTACATAAGCATGAATTAAGGAGCAGAAGTCATGGGAGTTCACAAAACATTACACATGAGTGTATGTGGTAGAAGATGTAATTAATGATTTTAGAGTTATTTTTCTTAGGGTTTTGTTTTTAATAATGAGGAAAAAAGTAGCAATAATTACAACATTAATGATGCCTTCTATTATTAAAGATGCTTTCTTATTTTTCTTATACTAAGAGCTGCTAGATCCTTTGAAGTTCAGTACTTTGTTACATGTAAGATAATATTATATTTATATTTCTATGAAATTAAATCACATTGCTCAAATTTTAATTATAGCTTAAACAATATTATTTTAACATTTAATATAGCAAGCATAATAATTGGCAAACAAACCATGCTCAATATAATAAAAACTAATATTTGTATCTAAAGATGAACTATGTGAATTCACATTAATTTTTTTTTTCGGAATAAAACTATACATATGAAGGGATGGAGAAATATTGCAAATATTCAATTTTTGAACCTATTATCGTGTTTTCATATATCCCAAATTAGGAAAACATAATTTTGCCAATTCTTTATAGTTTCTACATGATACATCTTATCAAGCTCAGAAAATTACAATACTCGTTAAGCACACATTTGTGCCTCTGATTTTAAATGTATATAATATTCCCCTTATGATTCAAATGTGTCCCCAAAATTTCTTATATTGAAAATTTAATCCCTAAGTTCATATATTGACAGCATTTGGAAGTGGGTTCTTTGCATCATAACTAGTACTAGATAAGGTCATCAGGGTGGAGCCCCCATGATGGGACTGGGGGCTTTGTAAGAGGAGGAAAGGAGACTTGAGTTGACATGTACTCTCTCGGTCTCTCACCACGTGATACCCTCTACCATATCATGACATAGCAAGATGGCCCTCAGTAGATGCCAGCCCCTTAATCCTGGACTTTCTAACATTCAGAATGGTAAGAAATAAGTGTATTTTCTTTATAAATTACCCAGTCTCTGGTGTTCTGCTATAATAGCAAAAAAATAGACTAAGACAATTTCTAAGTCAGCATTTTCCCATATAGCTCTTCTGTTATATCTTTAATACTGACAAAAAAAAGTATCCTCGCATAATTGATGCAATTTGGTTACAAAATGTTTTTCAGTCTCTAGGCCTTGGTCTCATGAGGACAAGAAAAAGATTATGGAAGAAAAATGCAAGATAATTCTTATATAGCTGGAAGTCCTTCCTGCTCCATTTAATTTTAGGTTACTTAGTGGAACAATAATATTATTTTGATGTTTGCTTCCTTTATCAATAAGTTCTGATTCAAATAATTTCAGAAATGTTTAGCATAACAAAACTCAAACAATATATCAAATTTATGTTATTAACCTATATTTTAGGCAAATTCAACCTCTAACACAGTTTTTTAACTTGTAACTTGTTGTTGTACCCTAAAAATATAAAAATATATGCTGTCTAGGATGTACTAGGTTTATGATTAGGAAAAAATAGTTTCTGTGTAGTTGAGTTCCTTCAAGAGAGCATAAAAATAAAAGTTGCCAGTCTTGGACAAGTATAACTTCTGATGTTGTCTACTGTTGACTCAACATGTGATACCAATCCTGCATGATCTGCACATGCACCCCAGAACCTAAAGTACAATATAAATAAATAAATAAATAAGGTTTGAGAATGAGCAGTTCAAGATTAGAATTTAGTGTTTAAAATTACATATTTATTAGGATATCTTATGATATGTCTTATGCAACTGATTTTTAGAAAATTTAAAAATAATCTTGTGGGATCATGTTCAGCAATATTCTTTTTTGTTACACATTACTGATATAAACAATATGTAATATATAAAATTCATATTTACACACTTTTGGTACAATTTTGTCTTTCTTTTTGTATTATTTTCAGTTGAATATGCTAATAGATTCTATGAATATATGCAATTAATTCAATATTTTCTTTTCAATTGTTCAAATATCTAATTCATAGAATTGTGACGATTAAATTTGAGAATGTGCAACAAAGTGCTTGGTGGTATCCTAAGACACAGCACTAAATTATCAGTTATTAACATTGTGTCATATTTGATTTTCTTGTATAATTGAGAGGTTTGCACATTAGACTTCTACTGCTGTGTAACAAATTACCACAAATGTAGCGCCTTAAAATAACACTCAATTTTTAGCTCACAATGCTATAGGACAGAAGGCTGGGCACCGCATGGTCAGGACATCACAAGACTGAAATCAAAGGGTCAATGAGGCTGACTTATGCAGATGGGGAAAATTTCATTTGAAGCTCATTTTTGTTTTTGGCAGAATTCCGTCTCTGGTCTTAAGACTGAAGTCCCCAGCTGTTGTTGCCTTTTTTTTTTTTTTTTAGCAGGTGGCCTGCTTCATCCTTAAGCCGGTAGTGGTGCACTGAATACTTTTTTGTGTCCAGGTGCTAAAATCTGCCACCAGCCAGGAAATACTCTCTGCTTTTAAAAGGCTTGTGCAATTAGGTTGGGCACACATGGATAATCTCCCTTTCGATTAATTCAAAGTCAATGGTTGGTATTTAGTTACATTTGCAGACAAGGCAATGGAGGTCACAGAGGCCAACTTAATATTTTGCCCATCACAGTGGCAAATTTTGTAATATAGTTTTTTTGTATTTCTGATTCATCCAAGGACCAAAAGTAAATATTTCTAGAATGTATAGAAATAACAAAAATTGTCATTTTCTGAAATACACTGACAAGAGCTGATTTATCAAGTAAAATTGTCAACAGTTTGGCATGATAAGAAAGTGACATGTTGCTTGTCTACTTTTGACAGCTATGATTGGGAGTCAGATTTCATGAGATCAATTCATACAGAAGGTATGCAGAGTGACACGAAGATTACATGAAAAGTTCTTGAATTTCTTTCTTTTATAGCATTAAAATTAAACTAAAGCTTGGTTAGCGCAACTGGGAAAATTTGTACCAGTCATCATCTGATATGGTTTGGCTGTGTCCCCACCCAAATCTGATCTTGAGTTATAGTTCCCACATTCCCCTCATGTCATGGGAAGGACACAGTGGGAGATAACTGAATCATGGGGGCAGTTTGTTCATGCTGTTCTTATGATAGTGAGTGAGTTCTCAGGAGAGCTGATGTTTTATAAGGGGCTTTTCTACTTGTGCTCATCACTTCTTTCTCCTGCTGTCATGTGAAGAAGGACGTGTTTGCTTCTCCTTCCACTATGATTGTAAATATCCTGAGGCCTCCCCAGCCATGCAGAACCATGTGTCAATTTAACCTCTTTCCTTATAAATTACCCAATATTGTGTATTTCTTCATAGCAGCATGAGAGCAGACTAATACATCATCATTTTGGTATTTATAGTGGTATTTGTAATTAATCATAGTATATGTTTTTTCCATATGATGAAAGATATTTTGTATAAGTTTCAGTATTTGAAAGGAAAAGTCAGCTCAAGTAATATTCCTTGACTCCAAAAATAACCAGAGAGCCCAAGCCCTTACAATTCACTCTTGCCTTCTGTTTAACCTGCACATATCTGGAAATGAAAAGGAAAAAGCTTCCAATGTCATAAATTACAGTTTTATAATTTATCATCTTTCATCTGACTTCAGAAAACCACAGCTCATGTACTTTATACACTCTCCATTCCCACACTCTTGTAGTTACAAGAGATACTGTGATAGTTACAAGAGATACAATGAATAATGTAGTATAGATGCTGCTTTTAGAGAACTTACAATTTATTGTGGAGATAAACATGAAAACAAGAAACCAACCTTCAGTGTGGGAAAGTGAATACGTGAAGTGCAGAAATATAGGAAAAGCTTTAAACTATATTTCATGACTAAAAAAAGAAATATGTATATTTATATCAAAGAGGATCAAATACATCCAGAAATAGAAGGCAAATGATTTTGATGTATTTCACAGACATCAATCTCCTGAGGCATAGAGCACGGCAGAAGAGGACTAAGTAAAAGGTCAAACTAAAGACTGAAAACAAGGAAAAAATAGGACAGCATTTTAGAGAAAGATGTTGTTTAGGTAAAGATATGATGAGATAGTAAAGTATGAACACACAGGGCATGTTGCCATGACCAATGCCAATTATGTTGGGTACTGCCAATTATTTAAGGAGGGATTTAAACCAGACTTAAATCAGGACATGTGGCACATGAAATTGAAGAGAAAGGTCAAGACCGTTTTCAAAGTGCCGTATTAAAGGTGGCAGTTTACCTGCAAGGTGAGTGGCCTCTAAACCATGCTTTATAACATGTTCACTTAGGGAGTAATTTAAAATTTGGATTTTTAGACTCCACTGCAAACTGGGAATTTATTTTATTTTTTAAAGTATTTAAAATAATGTACCTTGATGCCATCAAACCGCAGAATACGATTTGGGGAATACCGTTACAGGTGAGTAGGCTGGATGTTCTCCATCAGGCTTCAAAGCGTTTTTCTGCCCTTTTCTGCCATGACTATTGGGTTGTGAGGCTGACCTCCGTGGACCACACAATACTCATCCTCTTATACTCTGAATAGTAGTCAGGTTTGAACAAAGGGAGACACCAGTAGGAGATCGAAGAATGGAAGAGAGAAAGACTAAAGTATTGATGTCTCTTCTGTCTTCCTGTTTAGCCTTGATTCTTCTGATGGTGGAAGAATGTTTTCTACTGCTCCTGCTAAGCAGGTCATCTGCTGGAATCCCACTTTGGCAGACTCCACTAAAGCCAGTTTTTCAAGTCTGTGGGTGGCTTTCAGGCGGTGCTAGATCCTTACTGACGCTCATTTCTTCTTGGTTCTTTCAATCAATAGTACACTTACTGAATTGCTTTCAGTTAAGCCTTTCTGTGTCATCATTCTGTTTCTTGCTTATATTCAGACAGATACAGTGATGGTTTATGAGCATAGGTTTAACACAACCAGACTTGTGCTGGGTGAGATAGGAAGGAGCAGCAGTGTGAGGGCTTAAGCAAGGTAGGAGGAACTTGACTCACAATGCCACTCACAAGACAATGACAAGATTCAAAGTAAGAGATGGCTAGTTTCTGGAAATTAGATTCAGAAAATATTTAGGACTTAAAATCGCCTGAACTTATTACTACCGAAGTGAGAGAGTGGGGGAAAACAGTGAGGGAAAAGGCTACGTAACAGATAATTCACCTGTTTTACAATTAAACTATTTGTGTGTGTGTGCATGTGTGAGTATCTAGCTATAGACACAGACATTAAAAGTGGAGCATGTTGTGTTTGGAGAATGGTCACGTATATAATAACGTTTTTATTACAAAGAGCAATGGCGATGTTTATAGTATTGCCAGCATTCAGATGGCAGTTTAGGAGCCAAGAGCAGAGGCCAGATTATTTGGAGAGGAGATACTGTTCATTTATGAACCATATGGCTTCCACAGGCATGCCACACATACCTGAGAGAGGTACCGAGTTTGTTTTTTGTGTTTTTATTTTTTTTAAGTAAGACTGCACTTGATAGATGTTGTCACCATAAATAATACAAAGACTGAAGCTGCATAGTACAAACAGAAAAGGACTCCTGTTTTCCAATCTCCAAATATTTTATATGAAACAGAGACACCATAAATTTAAACAGTCTTTTCCAAGTTTCTAAACTTGGAACAGAAGGCTCAGGATGTGCTAGGTAACTCAGTCACTGCCATGGCTGCATGTAAAACCACAGTGCACTGATACCAGAACATTTCTTGGTAAAGCACTATCCATGCTATGGTGAGTGCCAATTCAAGTTTTAGATCTATTTTGTTTGTTGTTCAGTTTAGATTTTCAATATCTAACATAAGTAAATTTGCTCTTACGTGTTTTTTTTTTGCAAAAAATAAAGATAACACATTGCTTTCACCTTCTTGTTTATATAGTGCCTACATCAAAACACAGTTCAAAATGTTCCTCTAAATTCTGTTGTGTTTAGAAAAGAAAACAGATTCTTGCATAAAGCAATGCTTTGATGGAATCTCTGTGCTGTCAGAATGTTTCTGGAAATTGTTTAAATGTTCAGAGTTCATTACTTAACACAGAAGCTCTTTGCTTGATTACACAGAGATAATTAACTATGCTTTTCTACTGCTATTCTTCAAATAGCATGTAATATAATGATTAGTGGCACTCAGCATGTTCCCTCCTTTTGTAATGCATTTATTATAATGACTGTGGCTACATATTGATTACTGTGGGTGTAGACCAATAAGTATCCATTTGTTTATGATCATTATAGCATTTCCCATCATGCAATGTCTCTCAATGTTAGCAAGAAAAAAATTCAAGTGTCTGTTGGTCCAGAGCTTGTGGCTCAGTTGTGTGACAGATGGTCCAAGCCTTTGCTCTGTAATGCTTACTATGAATGAATGACACTGGCTGGCCATAGATCCCTGAGGGACAATGATATTTAAAACATTATCCCTAGCCTTAAAAGGCTTATGATCTAATCTCATGATAAGAGCATACACACTCTGAAGATGTTTTAGATAAGATGTATGAAGCATGAAGGGAATGGTAATTTGTCAAAGACTGCTGTACTCTGGCAAGGATCAAGAAGCAGTAAATAACATAACTGAAGCTTAAAGACTGAGCCTTGGGCAAGTGGACTGTAGCAAGAAAGATATCCCACATGTTCTTATTTTTATTATGAAATGCTAGTTACTATTGTTATGTGTGGTTTAAATGAGACCATGGGAAGGAATTCCACATTTGTGCATCAACTAGTAACTGATTTTAAGGAAAAGGTATTATATCTACATGGTAATAATTGATGACTGCTTAACTGAAATTATAGTTTTCTACTTCATTAATATGCAGAAGTTTTACTTGGTAATTTCTAATCTCAGAAGATCAATTAAACATGACGGATATTTCTGTCAAAAAATCTTATCATAGAAAACCCATTTTATATAGCTTGCTAGTGGTTTTTAGTACATATATAAAAAAATTGTCTGTTTATAAATAATCTGCTCCAGTACAAAATTTAAGTTTGCTAAAAAGTATAAGCACTGAGACAAAATGTCATAGATTATTTTTGAATGCATGCGGAGTTATTCGTACAATGGATTTCACTGTGAAATCCAGAATGATCTGCTGTAGTCATTTACTTATTAGAACTTTTCAGCTAAGCAAAGTGCACATGGACTAATAACTGCAAGGATTTGAGCTAACATGTATTAAATGTGAAGCTGAATGTATAGTAAATAGAATATCTCAAAAATTGTGAATAGGGTAACTACTAAGTTTTATCCTTAAGGCAGTACTTAAAATAGTGCCTTCTTGGTTTTCTCTAATGAATTAAATATTTATTTTACAATGATGCTCACCTTTGGAATTAAAAATATCCAAGACATAGGTAATTATTGAAACTATATGGTGAAATTTCCTAAAAGTTTAAATGTATTCGATATCAGAATTTTCTTGCATTTGCTCTTTTACTGCCTAAGAATGTGTTATTTTTATTTCTACATTGCATAAAAGTTTAGAATTTCTAAATTATCTGTTTAGACGCTGGGGTAATTTGTCTCTTGACTTGACTTTGACTGATACACTCAATAAACATTATCTCCAACTACTAATCTTTTTTTTTTTTTTAGATGAAATCTCACTTACTATGTCACCCAGGCTGTAGTGCAGTGGTGCGATCTCACTGCAACCTCCACCTCCTGGGTTCAAGCAATTGTCTCACTTCAGCTTCCTAAGAAGCTGAGATTACAGGTGTGTGTGACCATGCCCAGCTAATTTTTGCATATTTTGTGGATATGGGGTTTGGCCATGTTGTCCAGGCTGGTCTTGAATTCCTGACCTCCAGTCATCCACCCGCCTCAGCCTTCCTAAGTGCTGGGATTACAGACATGAGTCACCACCCTGGGCCCCAACTAATAATTTTGTTTGTTTGTTTGTTTGTTTGTTTACAACATAAAATAAGGCCCTTGAAATGAGTCCTCAATAACAAAAACTGTAGTATCTAAAGTATTAATAAATCTATTTCAAAATAAAGACTATATTTTAGTATGAGCATTATACATTAGTATTACTTATTACTATCATTTATAAGGGGAATAAATTTTAGAGGTGTTTCTAAATTCTGCGAAATTTTTCTGCAGCCAGATATGAATCTTCTACAATATAATTTAATACACGTCATCAATAAAGTCTTGCCATGTAAAAAAAAAAAGCTGAATAAACACAATATTTAGTTGTGTTATATGCAGTTTCTTCATATTCTGGGATAAAATCCTTATGTTGTTGAAGGACAAGCATCTGTCTGCAGACCACATTTGGAATAGCACAGTTCCGGGAATCCAAGAAAGGAGAATTTCACCAATATTTGATTGAAGATTTTAGACTTCTCTATGATTCTTCTGAAGATTTTCCCTTCCATCATTATCAAATCTTCTAAAAACATCATTAAATTAATACTTTACGGCATTCCAGCCATAACTAATTGTATTGAATCCTTCAAATTTATTCTGCAATGAGTATAATGCTTTTTTGAAAGACATTTCCAGTTTTAGACAACTGCTTAATATCTTTCACTTACCCTTGATCAAGGTAGTATCTCATCTCCCATTCTGCTGATATATGTGTTATCTCTGTCTATCTTCATGTCTGATGGAGGCCGTTTTTCATCAATTGTTACCTGGCTAAATCTGTTTGTTTTTTTGTCATTGCTCTATTCTTTCCCAATTTTAATTGGCCCTGTTTGGTTTTATTAGTATCTGCAGCGGTTATTGAAAATGAAGTTGCTCTGTCCCATTGCACTTTATCCTCCCATTGCAATGGGCAAGCATTTCTGGTAATTAGATAATTGTTTGCTTCAAAACCTGAAACTAAGCAGTTATCATCAACTTTCAGAAGCATCAGTGTTAATTCACACAGTACCTGCCATCTGTTCCTTTCATAGGGTCATAACAGATCACTTCTGAACTTGACTGCTTTTTCTATCTTTTTATTGAATGATGTATCAGAGCATCCTATAACGGATATCAAGCTTTGAAGTTATCAAGCAATACACCTACATTTTCTTCATTTATATAGCTGTGTTAATTCACTGCTAAAACCCCTGAAGCCAGTGAACAACGTCAGCCCCATAAACAAGCAAGTGCAACTGATTCTCTCAGGTTTCCAAACATAAAAACATGGAGCTCTCTCTACATTCACCAGTGGAACAATGAAACCTTAAGAAATGAAAACCTTACCTCAGTTCTTATGCTTATTCAGCTACTGTTTCCATATAAAAGTGTCTGAATTGATCGATTTTACATATTGACAGAAACTTATAAATTCAGATTTAAAATGTATATATTTATTTTTATCTTTCATGCAATTATCTATTTACAGCATGAAAGAGACATTTTCGTCTTAGCCTTCCTTGGTGTATAAACTGTGCTATGAACCACACAAATATACTTTTTAGTCATAGAAGCCTGCTTGGTTAGGTGCAGCTGATAAGATGGTTTCTTTGAAATCCTCTCTCTGCTTTGGAATTCAGTCAAATTAGTGTATCTTTTCATTCTTGGGAATATGCAGGCCTTTATGGTTGTTTTATGCCTCAAGTATGAAGCAGTCAACGCCCCCCACTGTTTGCCTTTCCACGTTTTCCTTATGCTGTGACATCCTTTTTACAGGATAGGTCAGTTTACAGTCTTTTACAGTCAATTTACAATTTACAGTCTTAGGTCAATTGTCTGAAGTCTATTTTTTCCTATTAATATTATACCCAGTTTTGCTTCTTAGGATTTTCTCTGTGATTCAATCAATATCAAAGCAATTTTGTGATTTGGTTTGATTTTGCATTTCTTATATTTACTAACCCTTATAATTCTCTGATCATTGAGATTTCCCAGCTTATTCTAGCCAGGATGGCACGTAAATATCTTCCTATTCCATTTCTGAATCACAGTACAAACAAATATACATTGTTTGAATTAGAATTCAAACAAATGAAAAACAGATGCTATAAATACCTGTCTGCATTGCATTTATAAAGTTTAAGAAGTAACATCTTCTTAAATAAATGTTGATGTACAATTGTACGTGTCCAATTTAGGAATAAGGCTCTGTAACATTTTATTTAAGTTTGTTATACATTTATTCAGTTCATATTTAATGAACCATGTCAAAATGCAGGTGTATAAATAATCCATGGTACATATTGACAGAAGTCTATAAATTCAAATTCAGAATATGAAGTCCTAATTTATTTTTATTTTCTTTATTATAAAGAGAATAAATGACAAGCAGAAAACTTGGGCAAGAATAAAGGTGTTAGAATTTTGTGATTTCAGCTTGTTTAATTTCTAGCACTTGGAGGCAGCTGCTAGTCAATTTATATTCTTGAAGATCCACACCATTTAAATGTTGCTTAAAATTTTACCAGGTGCACAAACCCTCTCAAGTGCAATTAATGAAAAGTCCATGAATGCTGTTCAATTTATCAACATCCATAGATTCTCCCTAAAAGATCAAAATAATAACATTTTATTAAAGTTACTTGTTCATCTCTATTTTAATGAGAATTTATAATCACTGTCATAATTAAATTATACTATAAATAGTTTATGATTTTTAGTCTTTCCTGTATAAAATTAAATTTGCCTTTATGGAATATAAATATGGATATTAAACACATTGAAAGTTAGTATTTTCCTCTGTTTGTCTATGTGAGTTCATTATGCTTTGTAATTTGTGGAATTGTTTAAGAAAACTAATAGATGGTCTAAGCACCAGCCCCATAGGTATCACCCAGGAGCTTAGTAGATGGAAATTCTCAGACCCACCCAGTCAAACAACGGAAATCAGCATAATTCAGTTGAATTTGTGAAGTAAGTGATAATTGTAGGTTAAAAATATATGATATTACCATTTAATTTTTGGGTTTTATTTTAAAATAAAATTTGGTCCCTGAATACTTTTATAGTGAAAAAAATTTTATTAACATTGCTAACTGAAATAAAGCTTCCAATTATTTATATATATTAATTAGCCAAGTGAGAATTATTTTTCTTTCTACAGGACAACACTTTGCTTCACCCAGGGTTTTGCCAACTGCTTCCTTTAGGGCTTATGACTTCTGTATTTTTGGTGGATAAAACCAAAGTGTGGTAATGGTTGCATAACTCTGAGTATTTGCTAAATATCATTTTCTTGTACTATTAGAGTAAAAGAATTTATGGTATATAAACAATACCATAATTAGATTGTTTTAAAAAGCGAGGAACTACACAGTGGATAGTTGGATAGTCTACTAATGGATTTTCCTTATTCCCTTTAAATATTATACTTCACAAAGGTTTAGTAAATCATTGTAAATCATTATCTAATTGTATATGCAAACTATTTTTCTCTACATATAGATACACATAAGTAATCATACTGGTCAAGAATATCAAGAAACTTAGATATTTACTTGGAAAAATGGAAAAATTCACATTATTTTCAAGGGCACAGAACAAAATTGCATGCCTATTAACCTGTCATTCGTTTTCCTTGGAAGCTTACTTTAGTACAACTAGTAAGCATATTTTTCCAATAAAATAAAGATGGAGATTGAATGTGTGTGTGTGTGTGTGTGTGTGTGTGTGTGTGTGTGTGTGTGTGTGTGTGCGTGTGTGGTTAAGTAATCTTACATCCTTTGAATGTGGTATTAAGCAGAAATTAAAAAGTTAACAATCTAATTTTGGAAGGGGAATTACAATAAAACTGGTAATACGAACATAAAAATGTTCAACCATCTCTTATTAAGAGAAATCAACTTTCAAATTAATTTCAAGAGGAAAAGCTAACATTTTGCTGATAAGCTATAATTTTCCCTTTAATAATTATCTTTTAAGAACGTCACATTTTATTGAAATTACTAATTAATTCACTGTACTGCTTTCCTAATAACAAAAGAATCATGGTAATTAAAAGGAGATAACAAGAATTTTCACTAAAAAGAATAATTTGAGTGGTGATAAATTGGTACTGTCTTCTACAGTGTCAATTTAAATTTAAATCTCTACCCATGATATTGGCCACCTCCCGGAGAAACAAAATGGGATTTTTTCTACTGTAAGAATTAGAAAATGCTAATAATGATGCAGATACACTGTGATGTAAGGAATGTTAAGATTAATCAAATCCCCTTATATCTTTACATTGAACTCAGACAAATCACAAGCAAAACACTTCTCCAGTATCACAGGCAATGCGCATATAAGGCAACTATATACAGCATTCTTCCAATGTCATTAATATCAAACGTACTTTTGATATTACATCTTATGCTTCACGATCAATCGTATTTAATTTGTACCCAGAAATATCATGATGCCTATGGTTTTTTCACAGAATTCAAGCATCTGTTTTGTTAGTGCAGTTATGTAAACAAATAGTATTTTGTTTTACATGAGGGCAAAAATGTTTTATCCAAATTGATAGGGAATGACAGTCACTGTATCTGTAGGGAATTGCAACTATACTGGCAATTAAATGGCATTATTAAATATATGAAGTCAGGGTGTCTGTGGCACATGTAATAAGGAGGAGTCTTAGTTGTGAAAACTGGAGTTTATCTACCTCAGCAAATGCATTTGGCATTATACAGAAGGAATTATTCAGATTTAAGTTCAATTCTTCTTCTGATGAGTGCTTTTGCTAGGGAGTGAAAAAAAGAGCCTGTAAAAGTATATCATGTTTCTATAAATTTATGCATTCACCAATTTCTCACAGTGACTGAATTTGGAATATAAAGATATGAGATAGATCCTAATTCCAAAATTCTGAAGTTCCATAAAATATATTGTCATATTATCATTACACTTCTATAAAATTTAGATAATTATCATCTGAGCAACTTTTGTTGTATTTTTTCTGGTATCAACAGTAATACCTAATTATTAGGAGGTTAATTCGCAGGACCAAAACAAAAAACAAAAAAATAAACACAGCCCTGGGTAAGGCGGTTTCATGCTGTTGGCAGAAACAGAAACTTCCAAATTTCTGCATCTTGAGCACATGGCTTAAACCAATTTATATTCCTTGATAACTGCTAGAGACTGAGCTGTCTGTCATGTGTACGTTTCATAGAGAAGGAAGTTAAAAGTGGAAAAATGTGCCCTATTTTTCTAAGACAACTTTCTGGAAGTGACAACACTGCAGTCATCTCATTGGCCAGATTTTTCTTTTTCTCACAAGGCCACATGCAACAGCATGGTAGACTGGAAATTCGATTCTTTGTTATAGGTAGCAACGTACAGGAATAAAAACCGGGCGATTATTACTAATAAAGAAAGTGAAAATGAGGATTGAGAAGCAACAGCACTTTCTGATGCAATCAATGCTTTTATTATAGCATTTATATTTATCTAACTCCTAAAAGATATTTCCTCCATTTTGACATATTTAAAATAAACATTATTTTAAAATTCCATGAACACATCTATCATTTCAGATTTTTCCTAACTTTACCATATCACATACAAATAATTCTACTATTGTTATTAGCATAAAATTTGAATACCCCCACCTAAATAACTTTTCCCACCTTCAAGAAGGAAATGCCATTTCTCTTCCTCAAAAGCTTCTATGACTTTCTCCCACAGGTAGACATGGCCTATGTGCTTTTCTAGGTTTCTTTCTTTCTCTGATGTTTTGAGAACAAGAGAGTGTGGTCTGTTCGGAGGCTGTATCAGAGCCTGCATTCCAAAAAGCTGCCATTTTCTTGCCCTTTCCTCTGAAAATTAATGTATTCTGAAAATCTTGCCCATCTGTTTGTACAGCAGAGAATGGGTTTACTGATTTATTCAAAGCCTCTTTCCAGTTTATTTTATCATCTTTGCCTTTAACGCAGGAATATAACAGAGTGTATTTTGCATTCCTTGCTCAGTTTTAATAGAAGGAAATGAAAAGTTTAAGGAGGGTTAACCCTTGTTTCATTATCATTTCTCAGCACTAAAGACCAGTGAAGGTCATGTGTGCCTTCTCTTTTGTGGATAAGACATCACTCCAGGGTCTGTGTAATGTTCAAGAAGGTAAAGTAAACCTCAGTAATACCTATCAACATGTGTAGATTTGCAGTGTCCCTATAGTGGATGGCAACAGAAAACAGATTTTATAAATATCTGTCTGAATTAAATTTAAGAATATATACCTTGACATATAGAGTGTTTTATACAAAATATCTTTTATACTTGCTTGATAATTGTGAATGCATTTGTGTATATATAAATACATATAATATAGAGTGTATATTTAATATGTATTAATCCTAAGGATGTATTATGTCATCCTATATTTGCAGGTAGCCTAGAAGTTTTTGTCAAGGATACTGCTTGTGGCCAAGTAAATATATAAGTCAATGCATCTTTTAGAAAATGGGCAAGTTGGTAAATATTTAGGAGTAAATATCTAATTATATAAGCATAATTAGATATAATTAATATGAGCTATCTGTATATACATATTTGATACATAAGTAATATAACCACAGCATTATATAGAGATAAATAAGTTTAAGCAGATGAAGAATATGGAAAAATATCCACAGAGACTAATCAATGCAGGAGACTATTTGTGAATGTATGAGTATTTTTAGTTTTGTGTGTGTGTGTGCACGTGCACGCACACACATCTGTGCTGGCAAAGTCTCCAGACAGGTTTTAGGCTCTTGCCCTTACTCCCAGGAGAAGTTTTATAAGTCAGTTAACTAAATTATGTCTTCGAGCCTCAGTTTGCCGGTCTATAAAGTGAAAGGATTGGCTTACCCTGGATAAATTGTAAATGTTTTTCTTCTTTGAAGTTTCTGTGGCTTTTAAGAAAGGGTATAATCATACAGAAGAAAAACAAAAAAAAATGTCATTTCTGAATCATTGTTGGATATAAAGATGTCTAGAGACAGCCATCCATAAATAATGTTATTCTAACTCACAGCGTGAGTGCAGCATAGGATCTTAATGGAGAACCCCCTAAGCTTGCTCATGTCTTCACGCCACACATTTGGATCCAGACTAAGTTTCTTTACATTTGCAACACAGCATAACTAGATGGGATTATAGCACACTGAGGATTTATCAACTCCAGAATTGTTCTTCATTTTAATTAAACAAAAAAGTCATTCTTGTCATTTCTTTATTCCTGCAGATTCAATGGATTAATATATAATATTTTTTAAATTTAACTAAATTATACGTCTTTTTTGGAGGATCAGTTTTATACTTTTTTGACTCTTCCATATAGTAGGTCCTTGAAAAAGATGCACCAATATTATAAGATTTTTTTCAATCAATGATGTTGACACAATATGGAATGTGTATTGTCTTAAATTTATAAGGTCAAATGTGAAGAATTGTAGAAAACATTTATGTGAAGACATCTGAATAATGAATATGAATTAGTTTATGTATTGCTTATTCTAACTCAGGACAATTTTTGACTTCCGTATAGAACAGAACAGATACCATCCAACTCACAATGATACCAAATTCTAAGCCATACATATGCCCCACTTACTTCTGGTATTTCTAATGGATAATGAATGTAATTCTTCAGTAATTTTTTAAAAATATTGTCTCCTGCACACATGAAGACAAACTCTATCATCACCTTCTAGTGTGTTTTAGTTAAAATCAAGAATCCGTAGAGATTGCTTTTCTAAAATCTGAGATTGTAAGTGCTATCGGGAGTATAGCATGTATTATTTTATAATTAAAATGGCATCATCCTCCTCTGAAAATGGAAGGATAATAATAGAACAAGCTAAGCCAAATCCTGGAGAAGTTTTTGGTAGCCAAGTGGTGTCATTTGGTTGAGAAGCAAAGCTGTATCTATTTCTCATTTAAGGATAGTGTAATCATTCCAGTGATCCTTAAGTAGGTACATAGGGACTCTTACCATGGCCCACCCTCCCTCATGTGAAGAAAGAAAAGAAGTAGGATGAAGCCACCAAAGTGTACTCCCACCTTCATCTAACCTGCAAAGCAACACTAAGAACTACCCAACATGGATAAGAATATGGCGGGATACACCTGTGAAACAGTGGCTACATAAAAATGCTTAATCATCTAATTTCTATCACTCCATCAGGATTGTCCTATGACTTAAAGATTACTTCATAGCAGGTACATGATAAAATAAGTATGCATTAAATTATTTAGGGATTAGTGAGGTGTTTTACTAATTCTAAGGGCAATGTACTTTTTCATCTTTAAATCATACACTGATGAGTAAAAGTTTGCTTCTTTGTAAAATGAGGGTTTCTCAAAATGTCCTTTCATTTTTAAAATTTCATTGTTTTATCAGCTCTCTTCCCCTATTATCTACAATACCAAGCAGTCTTCTTGAAAACCGTAGAAAAGAAGGCCTGGATATCTTCATGAATTATCATTGAAGTATCATGACCCTGTTCCAAAGGGTCACACAAAGAGAATAGGAACCAAAAATTTCAGAAAACTTTCATAGCAGCTGAGAGGCTAAGGTTCAGAGAAGACACATCACAACTGGTATTAATGGTAATGGTCACCCTCAGCACAATCAGAGGCTTCTGTGTATTGTGGCTGAAATGGACCTCAGTGGCTATTTGTTCCTCACCATTTAAGGTTTATCAATAAGAAAACAAAGGTCCAGAGGCATTAAATGGCCTGTGCAACAGCGAAGCATTTTGTGGTATTGCTCTTGGGTTTCCTCCCTCTCTTTGTCTTTTAATTACTGATTTTAGAAGTCATTTAACTTCTCATTAAAAACAAAACAAAAGGAAACAAAACTGAGGATTTTTGTACAAGTGACCCTTTGCCATGACATGTCTATTCTATAGCATAAATGGACTTTGATATAGAGATGTTGTCTTAAATAAAAATAGCTCACCTCTCTAAGACTTAGAAAACGAAACACTGCCGAAAGTGCTATAATTCCAGTAGTGGAATTAGGTGATGGCTATTTAAAATTGTATTTGAAAAGAAACAGAAAAACAAAAATAAAATGTAAAATTATTCATGATTCCACAAATTTAGAAAATATTGGGACCTGATGAAATTGAACTTATTGAGGAAAAGTTCACTTTCCTTGTCAATCTGCATGTACTTGTACATACGAATACGAACAAATGTGTCTATTTTTGCACATGTGTGTTCAAAGGCAAATAAATGGAAATTGGGGAAAACAGATTCCACTTTTCACCTATAAGTTGATATTTTTCTCACCCTGGAAACATAGGTTTATAACACACAAAAGATAAACAAACCTAAAAGTTACCTTAAATGTTTTTTGCCTTGACTTGATATTTACATTTCAGTGTTGTCTTTTTACCTCCGTGTTTATGTCCTAACCCGGATCCACATGCAGACTCCTCTTCCTGAACTCCTTACAAGACAAGAAAGCAGCATCGGTAAAGCCTGCATTAATTCTAGAGTGCTGATTTCATTCTTGCATTCTCTTAATAAATCATTGATGATGCAACATTTTCTCGGGAATATTATTAGAACCAGGTTACCATTAACAGCTTTTGAAGCACTGCAAGTGGAAAAAAGACTTCCTATGAGTCCAAAGTGAATTAATTTGCATAATAAACTTTTCCATTCATCCATGGGCAGCATATGAGAATTCTCTGAAAGCTGTTAAATTATGTTTCTGCTTTGTTTCAGTGCACCTGAAAAGTACAAAATTATCAATCTCATCAAATGAATGGATACTAGCTATTCAACTTTCTAAGATCCTTACACCTTTCAGTGAAGTTCTTTGAACAAAACTGGCTATGTTATTGCCAAAATTAACATAGCTGAAAACAAGGAAAATGCCAAAATTTTACTTCTACTCAGAGTGAAGTGAACAGCTAGGGTAGCAACGTGACCTGGCATGTTTTATAAGGACCAATGTATCTGAGACTGAGAATGGGGAACAGATGTGGAAGCAGAAATACTAGTTAGGAGACTGTGCTAAGCAGGAGAGAGCGTGTGTAGTAGCACTGCAGCGAGTTGGAAGTAATCAGACTTGGGCCATTTTAAATATTGATAAGGCCGATCCAGCAGATTGTCTGTGTGGTGGGAAAAATAAATGAGTTACACTGACTCCAAGTCTTTGTCCTGAGCTCCTGCAGGGGTAAGATGGGAAAGGCAGTAGAGAGTCAGTTATGGGTAGACAGACCAGGGGTTTAGCTTTGGAAATGGACATGATGATTTAAGAGGTATATATGACTTTTAAGTAGAGAGTTTGAAAAGTCATTATGAATTATGAAATATAAATATTGTAAGGCCGGTTGCCTTGCTGGGAGCTCGGGAACACCCCCCCCTTTTTCCCTTTCACAAGCCCCGAGCAAGCTCAGACATGCTCAGACATGTTCCCTTCTCCCATGCTCACACAGCCTGGTTTCCTCTTAAAGAGCCCAGTATGCAAACAGGGTGCTGCAACCATAGCTTCCTAACAACCAATAGCAGCTAAGCCTTAACAACCAATAGCAGCCGAGTCTTAACAACCAATAGCAGCCGAGTTTTAACAACCAATAGCAGGCAAGTAATTCCAACCAACAACAGGCCAAGTCCTAGGTCAAGGCTTGTAACTTACCCAGTAGCAGTCTTGCTCTCCCTCAACCAATCAAGCTGTTTCACTCCCTATAAAAACCCCCGGTCTAAAAATAGACTTTCTAAAAATAGCCCAAGTCACTCCCTATAAAACCCCCTGTCTGAGAGAAGTCAGTGTGACTTCTCCAGCCCCTCCTGTCCGGACTGCAGAACCTCACCCGAGAGCCTGAATAAATTCCCTTGCATTGGATTATCTTGGTGCTGGCCTCAGTTTATCTTCGGAAACAGACCTCACAAGTGGTGCCAAAACCTGGGAGCGAGTTGTAAGACCCCTCCTGGGGGAAACCGACTCCTCCACTCCACGCCGGACCGGGGAGCAGCCGTTTCACCGCAAGGTAAGACTTCTGTTGCCCACTACCCCTCCCGCTGCTTGCCTCGTCTCATGGATCCCTGCTTGCAATCGCGGCCGCGTCAGGGACTCCTCGTTTCTTGCCTTGGGCCCGGGGCCCAGGCCTCGTCTCGAGGACCTGAGCATAGAGAAGACGTCCCTACACTCTTGACTTCACTTCTTGACTTCTTGGTTTTTAGGGTCCCTACACTCTTGACTTCTTGGTTTTTAGGGTCAGGATTCACTTCTTGACTTCTTGGTTTTTAGTGGTCCCTACACTCTTGACTTCTTGGTTTTTAGGGTCAGGATTTTGAGGAGAGACGTCCCCACTTTCCTGAACCCTCTCGTTCTCGAGAGTGAAGTACCCCAGACTTCCATCCTGAGGTGATCAGGCCCAGGGATTATACGGGTACACCTTAGTCAAGACGCCCCTAAAGCATTCCTTCGGGGACGTGGCCGGTAAGGCATCAGACTGGTCTCCCTTCTGGGGGGGGGCACCCACCCTTTGTCTGTCAATCTTGTCTTTATTGTAATCCTATCCTCCACCCTTACCCCAGACGAGCGTGACCGAATTTTTACAGTAGCCCGGGAACACGCTAATCAGGTACATCTGACTGACAACCAAATGCCAGTAGGTGCGGCAGCGGTCCCTGAGGCCGACCCTAACTGAGATTATCAGGATGGTCGAGACGGCTGCTGCCGTCGAGACCGGATGCTACAGTGCCTCCTAGCGAGCATGCAAAGCGCAGCCCAAAAGGTAGTCAATTATGATAGGTTAAGAGAAATAACTCAGGGACCCGATGAAAACCCAGCCGCCTTCCTTGACCGCTTAACTAATGCTATGATCCTCCATACCCAGCTGGACCCAGCCTCCTTAGCAGGAGCTACAGTCCTAGCCACACACTTTATCTCTCAGTCAGCGGCTGATATAAGGAGGAAGCTTAAAAAGGCTGAGGAAGGCCCCCAGACTCCCATACGAGACCTGGTAAACATGGCATTTAAGGTTTTTAATGGCCGAGAGGATAAGGTTGAGGCCACCCGACAGGCCCACTTACGGCAGAAGGTAGGCCTCCAAACCCAAGCTCTTGTAGCAGCCCTGAGGCCGGCAGCCCCTCAAACATCCAGTGGGGGAAATCCATCGAAGCCCTTCCAAAATGTCCCAAGAGCCCTGCCTGGATCCTGTTTCAGATGTGGTCAAGAAGAACATTGGGCTCGAGAGTGCCCCTGTCCTTGGCCACCCCCTGGACCTTGCCCAAATTGTAAACGAACAAGACACTGGAAGGTCGATTGCCCGTTCCAGACCAAAGGCTCACTCCCCGCACCTCTATGAGGAGCAGGCCGGTCCGCAAGAGGCAGTCCCTTCGCCTGAGTTTCTTGGACTTTTAAACGACTGATGCAGCCCGGACTCGACAACCCCCATCACCCTTGCCGAGCCCAGGGTAACGATGTAGGTAGCGGGTAAGTCCACCTCCTTCTTAGTGGACACGGGGGCTACCTATTCCGTATTACCTTCCTACTCAGGGCCTAGCATACCTTCCCAGGTCTCGGTCATGGGAGTTGATGGAAGGTTTTCCTATCCTAACCAAACCCCTCCTCTAACCTGTGTCCTCAAGGGACACCCCTTCTCTCACTCCTTTTTAGTCATACCCTCATGCCCAGTTCCCTTGCTAGGAAGAAATATCCTCCAAACTGTAGGAGCTACTCTCCAACTCACTAATCTCACATGCTCAAATTCAAGCCTCTCACATGCACACCTCCTACTGTCACTCTTAACTGAGACTATGCCATGTCCTAATCCTTCACTTCAAATTCCTATTCCCCCCGATGTAGTTAATCCTGTGGTGTGGAATGCTTCCAAGCCTGTAGTGGCTAGACATCACACACTAGTTAAAATATTTCTTAAAAATCCTATTCACTTTCTCCCCATCAACTCATTGACCTTCTCTCCCATAATTTCCCGGTATTGCTTTATACAACCTCTCTTTTATTCACCAGGCCTACAACAAATAGTCGAGCAGGTACACAAAACATGCGTCACTTGCTCTAAGGTCTCGTCTCAGGGAAGCTTAAGACCACAGTTTCCCACCCACCAGATGCGTGGCAACCTGCCGGCCCAGGATTGACAAATTAATTTTACTCACATACCTACTCACAAAAAACTTCGCTACCTCCTAACTTTTGTAGATACCTTTTCAGGTTGGATCGAAGCCTTCCCTACCTCTCGGGAAACAGCAAACACAGTGGCCTCCATTTTAACTCAAGAAATCATCCCTCGCTTTGGCCTACCTGCCACTATCCAATCAGACAACGGTCCAGAATTCATAGCCCAGGTAGTCCAGCTGGTTGCCAAGTCTCTCAACATATCCTGGAAGCTACACATCCCCTACCACCCTCATTCATCAGGTAAAGTTAAACGGGCCCACAGCATCCTCAAGGACCATTTGGCTAAACTGACTATCAAGGTAAAACTCTCGTGGCCCACTCTCCTACCTCTTGCTCTAGCTCGAATCCAAGCCACCCCATGTGAACCAACAGGCCTCAGCCCCTTTGAGTTGCTGTACGGCCGGCCTTTCCTGGTCTCCCATAATTTCCCGGTACAATCACCTCCCCTGGCCTCCTACCTTCCCTATCTATCTCTTCTCCGGCACTTACTCAGGGAGCATGCAGACCGCGCTCTCCCTGTTGTTCTGGGGCCTGGAGACTCACGCCTGGGAGCACCCCTGCAGCCAGGTGACAGTGTTCTCCTCCAGGAGCTCCAACCAGGATCTCTGCAGCCCAGGTGGTCGGGACCCCACATCGTTATCCTAACCACCCCTATGGCTGCCAAGCTCCTAGGTCACACCCTGTGGTATTATGTGTCCCGCCTTAAGGTGGCACCTCAAAATGACCAGTGGACATCCGAATCCCTGGGCCCCACCCGCCTCCACCTCACTCGCAGCCCCTGCCTGCCAATTCCTAATGCTTCAAATTCTCCTCCTAACAATCCTTCTAATGTCTCCCCTTAAAGCCAGCCCGTACTATGCCTGGCGATTCTACCTGAAGGAATCCTGGAGAGAAGACCCCACTACTAAAACCCAATACATTGTTCAAGTAGATTGCCGGCCCGCAGACTGCAAATCCATAAAATCCAAGTTCCCAAAATCCATAGCAAACACTCTTAAGCGCTCCCAAAATAATTTTGGCCTCTGCTTCCTACATGACCAAACTAAAATTGTCATAAATGGAGCGGTATCTTTGGAGGATGTCCATATGCATCTTGTGTCATGCATAAGGCCCCAAAAAGTAAATGCTCGTCATTGACAACCAGGGTAAAGTATCCCTTACTATTCGTGATCCTTGGCATGCTCGATGGGAAAAGGGAACTGCAGGTAAAATATATACCAAATATACAAATAGCCACCCTAGTGGTACATGGCTAATATATCGATCCTATGCCCGTACTGTGCCAATAGAAATAGACCAACTCAACTCACTAGGCAACACCATCCTACAAAATGAGGCCACTCTAACCAACCAACTTAAACCCCCAAGCAGTAACTCCCAACCTTTTTCTTGGTTAGCACTGGTGCAACAAGGCATTAATATGTTAAGTTTAACTGAAGCCATTAACTTTACTAATTGCTTTTTATGTGCCTCCCTTAATGAACCTCCCTTAGCTGCAGTTCCTCTCCGGACTGAGTTCAACCTGTCACAATCACCTATGGGACCTGACACCACCCTGATGGGGATCCCGCTGTTCAAGGCACACTCCCCAAATCTTTCTCTCTGCTATGGAACAACTGACAACTCCAGCTGCAACACAACTGTAAAAGTAAAATCCACCCATTATGCACCTCCGGGAGGATACTTCTGGTGTAATGGAACCTTAACCAAAGTTATAAATGCCTCCCTTCCCCTCCCCTGTGTACCTGTTACTCTAGTCCCTCAGCTAAAGGTATATGGGCAGCCGAGTTTCAATCCCTTCTTACTCCTCCTCCTCCCCCTGTCCACCAAAACAAACGAGCTATCTTCCTCCCCATAGTAGTCGGTCTCTCTTTAGCATCATCTTTAGTAGCCGCTGGAATAGGAAGTGGAGCGATGGGCTACAGTGTCACTTCAGCTGCTCAACTGGAGGACAAGCTCCGTGTGGCCATTGAAGCATCAGCTGCCTCTCTGGCCTCCCTCCAGCGACAAATCACGTCACTAGCCCAGGTAACTCCCCAAAACCGATGGGCCCTTGACCTACTAACAGCAGAAAAAGGAGGTACCTGTATGTTTCTCCAGGAAGAGTGCTGCTACTATATCAATGAATCGGGCCTAGTAGAGGAGAATATCAACACTCTCCACCGTCTCCAGGAAGACCTCCGCAAAAAGCAAAATACAGGAGTTTTATTTCTAAGCGGGTGGCATCCCATGCTTACTTGGCTAACCCCAGTCATCACTCCTATCATTGTAATTTGTTTACTATTGCTAATGGCCCCTTTTCTTCTCAGGTTCCTACAAACTCGTATGCGAGAAATTGGACGAGTAGCCGTCAACCAAATGCTCCTTCATCCCTTCGTCCGGCTCTCAGTCGAGGCACCAGCCAACTGACCTGTCCCCCTTACTTTGCCCCTATTCAGCAGGAAGTAGCCAGAAAGAGCGGTGCCCTCTATCATCAAAAGGTCAGAATGTAAGGCCGGTTGCCTTGCTGGGAGCTCGGGCACACCCCCCCCCTTCTTCCCTTTCACAAGCCCCGAGCAAGCTCAGACATGCTCGGGCATGTTCCCTTCTCCCATGCTCGCACAGCCTGGTCTTCCCTTAAAGAGCCCAGTATGCAAACAGGGTGCTGCAACCATAGCTTCCTAACAACCAATAGCAGCTAAGCCTTAACAACCAATAGCAGCCGAGTCTTAACAACCAATAGCAGCCAAGTTTTAACAACCAATAGCAGGCAAGTAATTCCAACCAACAACAAGCCAAGTCCTAGGTCAAGGCTTGTAACTTACCCAGTAGCAGTCTTGCTCTCCCACAACCAATCGAGCTGTTTCACTCCCTATAAAAACCCCTGGTCTAAAAATAGACTTTCTAAAAATAGCCCAAGTCACTCCCTATAAAACCCCCTGTCTGAGAGAAGTCAGTGCGACTTCACCAGCCCCTCCTGTCTGGACTGCAGAACCTCACCCGGGAGCCTGAATAAATTCCCTTGCATTGGATTATCTTGATGCTGGCCTCAGTTTCTTCGCTTTATCTTCGGAAACAGACCTCACAAATATGAAGTTGACAGGTTGAGAAATCATATGAATCTGAAGGTCAAAAACAAGGTCAAGGATAGAGATACACATTTAGTAGTTATCAACATTTAAATAACATTTGAAGTCATAAGGCTACATTCAATCATAAGGAATTGAGTAGGCACACTGTAGATATGGAAGAGCATATAATTAAATACAAAGTTTTACAAACATGTTAGTATTCTGACAGTATGGGTTAGTGACATTTTTTCTCATAGAAAAATGACATAAGTCCTTATCAATAAATACATGAATGTAATCTTTTGCTTATAACAAATGTATTGAAGTATTTTATAAGTAATATAAAAGTCATTCATTTAAGGTATAAATTCAATGATTTGAGTAACTTTACTGGATGGAACAACCATCACTATAAATCAGTTTCTAACATTTTCATCTTCCTAGTAAGATCCATCAAGCCCATTTTGAATCAGTTCCTATACCCATTGTGGCTACACAGATTCTGCAATATAGATAAAGTACAGCTTATTCAGTCTTTAGTTGTTGGATGTCTAGAATGTTCCCTTGTTTTCATAATTTAAAATAACTCCAATAAATATATTTGTAGATAAATATTTGAAAACATTAATTATGAGAAATGCAATAGTTGCAAAGTTCAGCACAGCTTGAGGATTTCTATAAATATTAAGAAATGGATCTCAAGAAAAGTTATACAATTTTACAATCCTATTATTATATGAAAATAATTTCTTTGTAAATGTTTACCAAATGTTTGTCATTTCACGGGTTAAATATCATGTGTAGTATTGTGTTGATTTATATTTCCTTAATTGGGAGTAAGCTTTTCACTTATATTTCTCCATTTTGATTTATTTTATTATCTATTAAGGTAGACAATTTAATATATATTTGATGATCTTTTGTTTTCATAGTTTTCCTACTCCTTACACATACATATGAGCTTATAATGTCTACATTTGTTATAGAAGTTGCAAATATTTTCTTCATCTTATAATTGCCTTTTAATTTATTTATGTATTTTTAATACATATGAGTTTTTAAAGTTTATGCAGTTAAAACTATAATCCCTTTTCTAGGTAATTTGTATCTTTGTTGACATATTAGAAAATTAATTCCCCACCTGAAGATTTTTATATACTTCGATATGTATTTTTAATGATATCTGGTTTTGAGGTTTCCTCTAACTTGTACTAATATTTAAATTTTAATTGTTAGCATTGATATCTATAATTTATATGGAATGTATTATTTTTATGGTGTAAGATTGAGATATACATTATTTTCTCCCCAAACCAATAAACACCACAGTATTTGTTGAACTATTCATCTTTTCTTCATTGTTACGTAATAAAGGAGAATTTCATTCAGGGCAATTTTCTAATATGTATTTGAAATTTTTTCTCTACCTCTTATTAGATTCTATTTTCATGATTTTCTACTACGAATGTGTTATATTAGCTTTATTCCCCAATTTTTTTCCCCAAATCTCTAATTACTTTACTCCATTTTTCCCTATAAACTTACTATATGAATCTTTAGCCTATTGTCGATATTAAGTTTTTCAATTAATGAATTCTGTCTTTTTTGTGTCTACTTTACTTCTTAATTCTATAACATGTACTTTCGGACCTCAGAGTTTTTCCTGTGGTATTCAGCCTGCAGGATAGCCCAGTGATTCTATCCCCTAGTATTCACACGTTACACTGATATTGGACAACCAAGAGAAGCAACAGAAATAATTGTATATTGTTTGCAAGACGGGATTCAAAAGGACTGCAGTTTCTTGTATCCTCTCTTTTTATCTCTCTCATCACTCTCCACTGAGGAAGTCATATGCCATGTCATGAGGACTCTGGCAGCCTAAGGCCCACGTGGCAAGGAGTGGAAGATTCCCAACAGCTAGTGGGAAGTAGGGCCTGCTGACGGCCACTGGAGCAGGTGCCCCAGCTCCAGCCCAGCCCCCATGACTGCAGCCCCAGCCCACTGCTGGTCTAACTTTCCTCTGTCTTTGTCATGTTTCTCTCTTTCCTTTTGGTAAAAATGGAAGATTCATGTTGATGGTGAACATGAGCACAGATTTAGATGTACTAAAAAACTGGGAAGGATTTTGAACCTACCAGTACTTTCAGGCTTTATTATTCCCCTTTTTCATGGCTCATTTATTAATGCCATGACAACAGGACACCTATGAAATTATTACTTACTCTGTGAGTGAAATATATTCATACAACGTCTGGATATTGTTTTGCATATACTTATCAAGTCTTGCCCTATAATTAAGAAATGTACTGCTTTCTCTCTCTTTAAAGGAATTTTTTGTCAACAGGGAAGCAGGCAGTATTTTTAGCTAAGAAAGCTAAAATGGTATTATGTCAAGCCCACCTATAACAGTTAACCTACTTTCATAATTTAAGATGCCTGTCAGAAGCAACTTAAGATGCCCCTTTAACAGATTTGGCTTTCATATTGTAACTATGATCAGATGAGTCTGACGTACATTTTTCTTAATAAATATTAGTTAATATTTGCAAACAGATCACATGTATAATTGATCTTTACATATTGTTTTCTGTATAGGAGACCCCTAGTAATTTAGCAATATGTTTCATAACTTGGTAAAATATAGATGAGGAATTGCCTGTGTCTAAAGCAAGTATTTCCAGAATAGATTATTAATGTATAAAGGTGATTTTTACTTTTGAATTATGATTAATAAAACCAAAATTAATAAAAACATAACATGGATACTTTCATGTTAAAAACAGTGACATACTTAAACCAAAAATGAAGCCATCCAAACTTTTTATTGCCAGCAAGAATCTCTGCCTTTTAATTACATGTGACCATCACTCTCCGTATCTGAAGAAGCTGTTTTGAGTTATTTCTGAATGAAACCTATCAGAGATGACATACGAAAGACAGTTTTCCCTAAGCATCTATTTTATTCACTTTTTTGTTTTTTTGCTTATTTCTTCATAAAATACATTTTGGGTTCTAAAAATTCAGACAAAATGTGTATTATTATCGTAAATATCATATGTATTTTAGTTATGGTAAGGCACTTTACTCAGTGGTTTAAAATAGTTTTTATTTTGTTTGTTTTGTTTCTGTTTCAATACTAGAAACAATTTATTTGAATCCTCTGAGGTGAATTCTGTGATCTCCATAGTGATAAGACCACCAAGTAAAACTTATAGATAGGCAAAACTCATAATATGAAACATAGGTGAGACTTTAGGCACACCCATATCACGTTCCTAAGCAATGTTTGTCTGTAATTTTGCTTTTGTGTGTGTGTCATGTACTCATCAGGTTTTGTTGTGAGGGTTAAATTGGCCTCTTGAAACAAGTTACAAAGTATTCCCTCCTCTATGTACCTGAACCCATTTGCATTAATTGGGTATTATTCATTTCTTTATTTTCCTTTCAGAATTTACCAGTGAAGCCATCTGGCCATCTAGAAATGTGTTAATTATGGTCTCAATTTCTTTTCATTTTCCTTTTAAACTTTATGCATTTTATAAACCTCATACATTTTGCTTTTAAACTTTATAAATTTTAAGTTCAGAGATACACGTGCATGTTTGTTCCATAAGTAAACTTACGTCATGGGGGTTTGCTGCACAGATTACTTCACCACCCAGGCATAAACCTAGTATCCATTAGTTATTTTTCCTGATCCTCTCCCTCCTCTCACTGTCTACCTTCCACTAGGCCCCAGAGTGTGTTACTCCCCTCTATTTGTCCATGTGTTCTCATCATTTAGCTCCCACTTACAAGTGAGAGCAAGCAGTATTTGGTTTTCTGTGGCTGCATTAGTTTGTTAAGGATAATGACCTCCAGCTCAATCCATATTCCTGAAAAAGAAAATATCTTTTTTATGGCTGCATAGTATTCCATAGTATACATGTATCACATTTTCTTTAACCAATCTAATATTCATGGGCATTTAGGTTGAGTCTATGTCTTTGCTATTGTGAAGAATGCTGCAGTAAACATACACATGCATGTGTCTTTAACAGAACAATTTATATTTCTTTGAATTATGCTTAGTAATGATATTTCTAGATTGAATGGTATTTCTGATTTTAGGTCTCTAAGGAATGACCACACTGTCTTCCATAATAGTTGAACTAACTTATACTCCCACCAACAGTGTATTAGCATTTTTCCCCCAAAATTCACAAGCATCTACTATTTTTTGACTTTTTCATAGTCATTATGACTGGTGTGAGATGTTTCCTCACTGTAGTTTTGATTTGCATTTATCTAATGATCAGTAATGTTGAGCTTATTTTCATATGTTTGTTGACTGTATGCATGTACATCTTCTTTTGAAAAGTGTCTTCATATCCTTTGCCCATTTTGTAATTTTTTTCCTTGTAAATTTAAATTCTTTGTAGATGCTGGATATTAGTCATTTGTCAGATGGATAGCTTGCTAAAATTTTCTCCCATTCTGTAGGTTGTCTGGTCACTTGATAGTTTGCTGTGCAGAAGCTCTTCAGTTTAATAAGATTCCCATTTGTCAATTTTTGCTTCTGTTCCAATTGCTTTTGGTATCTTCATCATGAAATCTTTGCCCATGCCTATGTCTTAAATGATATTACCTAGGTTTTCTTCTAGGATTTTTGTAGTTTGGGGTTTTACATTTAAGTCTTTAGTCCATCTTGAGGTGATTTTTGTATATGGTATAAGGAAGGGGTCGAGTTTCAGTCTTCTGCATATGGCTAATCAATTATCCCAGCAGAATTTATTGAATAGAGAATTATTTCTGCATCATTTATTTTTGTCAGATTTGTCAAAGGTCAGATAGTTGTAGGTGTGCAGCTTTACCTCTGTGTTTTCTATTCTGTTCCACTTTTCTGTATGTCAGTTTTTGTACCAGTACTATGTTGTTTTGGTTACTGTAGCCCTGTAGTATAGTTTGAAACATGATGTCTCCAGCTTTGTTCTTTTTGCTTAGGATTGTCTTGGCTATTCAGGTACTTTTTTGTTTCCATTTAGATTTTAAGATAGTTTTTTCTAGGTCTGTGAAGAATATTAATGATAGTTTAATAGGAATGGCATTGAATCTATAAATTCCTTTGGGCAATATGGCCATTTTTATAATATTGATTCTTCCTATTCATAAGCCTGTTATGTTTTTTAATTTGTTTGTGTCATCTCTGATTTATTTGAGCAGTATTTTGTAGTTCTCCTTGTAGGGATCTTTCACCTCCTAATTAGCTATATTCCTAGGTATTTTATTCTTTTTGTGGCAATTGTGAATGGGATTTCATTTCTGATTTAGCTTCTTTTTTTACAGGCAATGCCTTTGTGATTTTTGACTTTTTTTAAATCTTCCCTGCTTTTGTAGCTTTTCCCAGCTATTTCTACTTATTTTGTTTGAGATACAAATTACAAAATAATTTTACCATATACACATTTAGAAGTGACTAAGACAGATTTATTTTTTAAAGTTACCTCTAGTTATGATTATCTACTGCACAGCAAAGAAGACAAAGGTGAAGTCTGAAACATTTTAAAATGACTCAATAATCCCTGGCTTTGGAGACAAATTGTTGATAAATAAGTTAGTCAGTTTCCCTCACATTTTAAGGAAAGATGAGAAGAAACTCCACCCTAATTAGCACATTGCAAATTAATTGCTCGGTTATTTTAAAACAATGAATCAAAGAATCAGGAAACCAAGAGAGTTCCATGTGAAAGAATAAACTGCCTGTGTTCTCTGTGGGTGTGACAGAAATTGAGGGTCATATATCTATCACACACACATTCACTTGACTTCAAGGGCCTCTGTTTTTTTTTTTTAAAAAAAAACATATATGTTTGTGTGTATTCTTTAATTTTTAGCAGAACTAAGATATTCCCATCCTCCCACCCAAGTCATGTTACAAGGGAGAGACAGAAATGGATCAGTCTCCCTGTGCCTGATCTAATCACAGCTTTCTGCTCTCAAAATAACTTGCCTCTCTTTTATCTTAAGATTGTTGGTGATGTCATGCAATTGCTTTTTCTTTCTCAGCGGAGTGAAAAAGAGTAAAAGTTATAAAGACTGAAAAACATCTCATCCCTTTGTTCCCACTTTTACTGCAATTGTATATGAACTTTCTCTCAGGAATATAGGATAGCTTGAAAACATTCCAGAAAATTCCTGACCTAAAAAGAAGGAATCTGATTTTCCTCTCCTTAAATATGAACTGAACTTAATTCCTCATTTTATGAGAGAGAATACCTTGGACATGTATTCTTGTGAGGCCTGTGAGGCTAAATTAAAAATGATGGTAACGTTTCACCTGACTCACTCTCTTTTGGGACGTACTACTTCTGAGCTTTTAGTTACCAAGAAAGATGTCCAGCTAGCTGGAAGCCATCTTGTTGGAGAGAACATGAGGCCAAATCCTCTAAAGGCAGAGAGGGCCAAGTAGTCTAGCTACTCAGCTGCCAGCTGCTTGCATCCCTTCGGCATCAACTGCCAGACATCAAATGCCTGAGCAAGTGAGAAACACCTGAGGAAGTAAGCCATAGACAATTCCCACCCTCAGTCTCCACAGTTTCTAACAGAGGCATCAGACATGATGGAGCAGAGACCATCAACCCTTCCGTACCCACCTTGAATTTCTGACTTAGGGAATCTGAGCACAATGAATGTTTTTTTTTTAATGTCATTAATTTCGTGGTCCATTATTTTATAGCCATGGGAAGACAACAGGCTAGCTCAGGCAATGATACCACATATTAGTGAAAACAAATCCACCATTTGTAGATGGAAGAAAGTTTATTACATCACAAAGTTCTTTGCTATACAACCAATTTCATGAGGTTCTTAGATATATACCTTAAAGTATATTAATGTTACTTGATATCTTAAAGAACTTTCAGTATCTCATTTAATACAGTGCTTACTTGCTAACATATTACTTTTTAAATTTGTAAACAAATATATTCATTTGTTTATTAGAATGAATACTAAACCTTGAAAGTCTTATTGGTTGGGGCAATTATTTCCATGCAGTAGGAAAAAAAATCATCAAAATTTTTAGAAATCATTTCTGACAGTTTTTTTTGCTATTGAGAAATATAAACATGGTATAGCAGTATAAAATAAAATATTCACCATTTGTGCTAATTTATTAAAAAGTACTGATGTTAATATTCTCTCAGTAAAAATATCTTGACTATAAACAACAGATGCCTAAATGCCTCTGTGCAGACTCAAACCACAGGTAGGAACATTTCATTTTCATTAAATTTTTAGCACCACTGGTGATAAATATGAATATATTTTACATAGTTTATTATGTAATATTATTTTCTAAATTAATTTTAAAAGTAATCATCTCACTAATTTCAAAGTGATAGTCACAAAACATCTGAAAATACATTTTTGTCAACCATCTTCTTCATTACTGGATATTTCATCCAAGAAAGCAAATGGATAACAAAATGAATGAATTTGAATTTATCTGCTCTTTCTTCTGGGTATTTGTTTCTATAGCCTTTGTCTCCTGGACCCCACAGTAGATGTGGGCTCTAGCAGAAAATGACTAATGGAGGAAACTTTGGAGGAAATGTCTTATGATACTGATGAAGCACATGATGTCTTAGTAAATAAGGTTTTGATTATTCTAAACACAACATGGATGACACATAAGAAACGTGAAATGTTCAATGTTTAAGAACTGAACGCAGTGCCTCACACCTGTAATCCCGGCACTGTGGGAGGTCAAGGGGGGTGGATCTCTTGCACCTAGGAGTTCGAGACCATAGCCAAACCCCATCTCTAAAATAATTAGCCAGGCATGACGATCCACATCTGTAGTCCTGGCCTCTCAGGAGGCTGACGCAGGAGGATCACATGAGCCCGGGAGGTCCAGGCTGTAGGGAGCCATGTCTGTGCCACTGTATTTCACTCCTGGGCAATGGAAATGAGACCCTGTCTCAAAAAAAATTTTTTTAATTACCTTGGATGTTTATTTGTTGTATATTATTTGCTTCTATAAATCTATCAAAACATGAAGATTACTATTCTTTCAAGGTTATTAGTCTTTACTTCAACATTACTTCAACATTATATAGCTAATAAATATAAGTATTCCAATTCCCTGCCAAATGTTGCCTTTAAACCTTACCACTTCTCAAATATTCTCAATCATTTGTCACACTTTTGCATTTATATTCTTGTAGAGAAAATTAAGTTGTAGCATTTGAAGCAAATGAAAACACCGTAACCAGATTTGTTCTCCATTTATGAAAAACGAGTTCGGTTCCTGTTCTGACACTTGTATCCAATGCACTTTTTTGTATTATCTGTTTAACATCGTGTATACAACTCCTTGGTAAAAATTTCACTAAATGCATTGTAATTACTACACCATTAAATTTTATGAAATAAGTTAGTACAAACAGGACTGTGTTGGGCTTTGAAATCACACTAAGAGGAAGTTGTGAAGCAAAAGACTGTATGTGGGTGCCTTATGTATGTGGGTGTGTGTTGCATACAGTCTTTTGCTTCACAACTTCCTCTTAGTGTGATTTCAGAGTCCCTCAGTTACAGCAGCACTATTTCTCAGTTTATGGTAGCGTTTTACAGAAGTGGCTTTACAAAGACAGCTTTCTGATCTTCCTCAGCGTGTAACACATTGCAGGCCAATGGCCAAGGTATTGCAACACACTTCCTGATGCAAAGTCCCACAGTCACTGTGCTCCCTCCCCTGAGTGCAGATTCTCCCTCTGTACCATGTGAATGCTGCCAGGGGAAAGGAGGGAGTGGTGCAGGAATTCAAACTGTCTTTTCTATCCTCTTCAGTGCCTCTTTCAGTGATTGGAAGTTAAAACTAGGTACTTTGATTGCTCGCCTGATTGTTGGTTCCTATGAAGGTGATTAGCTGGATGCAGGGACAGTGAGTAAAGGCTTCTATCCAGCCATCTTTCTCCACCTTCTCTCCCTGTAAGAATTTCTTCCTGACAATTTTGTGCTTCTCACGTTTGTGGAATGAAATTCTAGAAACTGGAGCATCTCATGCGAATCTTCATCAAAATGTGTACAGAGTTCATTTTTATTTTGACAGTTGTTGCTATAGCTAAACAGACTTAATTAGCTTGTATTTAGTCATTAACTTGTGTTTTTTTAATGCTCGTACCAACGATATAATTACTTTTTAAAATTAAAATAACATTTTGAATTTAGAATCTTCAATTCGCTTAAAAAAATCCTTACTAGAAAGTCTCAGCTAAATGAGTAAACTGCAAAATATAGAGCCTGGATAAGCAACCCAAAATGCTTAAGTGTAAACTCTGTGTTTGCCTCAATGTTGCTGGCAAAATATTGCAGGAATTAATTATGGCTTTCAATCATGAGACAACTACATCAACAGCAATCAGAACTACTTTTTCATTCTGAATATAAGATAATCATTAATATTTAAGATATTTAATGTCTATATCATCACAAATCATTACTTGTACCACGTATATTAAATGTGCTATTTTAATATCAATGTTAATATTTTATAGCATATACAATACTAATGCCAATCCAAAGAACTACTTCAAATGAATCACAGACTTCCATTCTCAATTCTATCTATAAGGATGTTTACATTTGAAAATGTTTGATAGTGTTTTTAAAGGAAGATTGACTTAATTAATTAATAAAGGTGTTCTTTGATAATAAGTCATGTGATCACTTGGTTTTATATGCTGTCTTTTAAAGTATAGTTGTGTAAAATTATTTTTTAAAACAATAACTTGAAAGTTTGAGAAATCCAAGTTTATCTCCTAGAAAATTGATATTAAATCAACAAACTTTTATAAATATTGATCAAAACTTGTCTAAACCTCTTAATTTTGACTTTAGATTTGAACTACAGTAAGAGATGCTTATCTTATAAAAATCATTTATATTATCTCCCATAATTCCAGTTCTGGCACACCAAATCTCATATATACATGTACAGCTGAGATTTAACAAAATTAATAATGGTCAATTCTTTGTCATTTTGACTTTCAAATCCATTTTAAGGGTCAGCCAGAATTAACTTTTCCTATGTGATAAGAGTAAATATAGCTGAGTATTTTATCTCAGCATTGATTTTAATTTTTAATTAATAAAAGTTTTAATAGTTTAAGCAAAATTTTAATCATAATTTTACTTATGCTTTTATTACTTTTTTTTGCAGCTTAGGTGCTCTTTTGTTAATATTAAGAATTTTAGGCTGGGCGCTGTAGCTCACACCTGTAATCCCAGCACTTTGGGAGGCCAAGGTGGGTGGAATAAGAGGTCAGGAGTTCAAGACCAGACTGGCCAACATGGTGAAACCTATTTGTACTAAAAAATACAAAAATTAGCTGGGCATGGTGGCTCCTGCCTGTAGTCCCAGCTACTCAGTATTGGAGGCTGAGGTAGGAGAACTGCTTGAACCAAGATCCAGGAGGCCAAGGTTGTAGTGAGCCACAATCTCGCCACTGCACTCCAGCCTGGGCTACAGAGCGAGACTCCATCTCAATAAAAAAAGAGAATTTTAGATATTTTATATGGGAGAGTACCATACACAGAGAAAAACATAAAATAAAAAGTTCAGTTTAACAGATTAGTGGACAGACAACACCTTAATTGCACTACCCAAGTCAAGAAGCGACGACAGCTCTTTCTCCAGAAGAGCACAGCCCAGCCCTGCTGAATGCAGCCCCTGAATTGCCGTGGCTTCCTTAACTTTTTGACTGATCAATTCCTTACTTCTTCTTACAGTTTTATCTTTATAACTTATATTAGTTTATATCCCTAACTATTCTTGTTTTAAACTTTACATAAATTTGAATGAAACTGTATATATTAGATATTCCTTCTGTTCAGTATTGTTTAGAGATTTATCCTTTGCTATATGTAACTATACTTCTTTCATTTATTTTGCTATATAGCATCCCCACAGATGACTATATTACAAAAACTATGCTACAGTTGATGCTATTTGATTTGCTCCATATTTGGGGCTTATAGAAATAATAATGTTATGAGTGTTCCCATACTTGTCTCTTAGCTCACATTTGCATGCATTTCTGTTGGATATGCACCAACAAGGCAAACTGAGAGGTCATTGGTGTGGAAATATTTAACACTGGGAAATAAAGACAGTTTTCCAACTCAAGGCATGAGAGCTACCATTAATCTACATTTGCACAAACTCTTGCAATCACCAGTCATTTTATTAAAACTTACAATTAGCCATTCTGGTGTTTTTATGGTGCTCTCTCATTGTGACTTATAACAATTTCACAGTTTACTTGGAGGTTGAGCAAAATTTCTAATATTTCGTATGTTTATTGGGCATTTCATTATATTTTTCTAAATGTCATTTTGGGCCTGGGATGGTGGCTAATGCCTGTAATCTCAGCACTTTGGGAGGCCAAGGTGGGTGGACCACGAGGTCTGGAGTTCAAGAACAGCTGGCCAACATGGTGAAAGCCCATCTCTACTAAAAATACAAAAATTAGCTGCGTGTGGTGGCACATGCCTGTAATCTCAACAACTCAGGAAGTTGAAGCATGAGAATCTCTTGAACCCAGGAGGTGAGGGTTGCAGTGAGCGGAGATCTCACCACTGCACTCCAGCCTGGTGACAAAGTGAGACTCCATCTCAAAAATAAATAAATAAATAAAGCCATTTTAAGTCTTCTATTTTTCTAATGTCTCACATCACTTTCTTACTAATATGTAGGAGGGGTTTGGTTTTGCTTTTAGTTTTTCAATTTGATTGTTTAATTGTAAGCATTTTCTCCCACTCTGTAGCATGGTTTTTAATGCTCTTTAATGAGAGTAAGTTAGTCATTATATATCTTCACTCATGAACATTTTAGTGTATGTGTGTGTGTCTATAATATATTTGTACCTAGCTATAGATACGTCACATGAAAAATAGTCTCTGCCATAACCACAGTGCAGGTATCAATTTCACGAAATTTAACATTGATGCAAATATTATGTAATTCCTCCTCCATATTTAAATATCATTTATTGTCCCAATAATATCTTTTATTTTCAACTTGATTCCTGACTTGGAATTCAACACATCCAACATTTAATTGACATGTCTCTATAGTCACCCTTACTCTAGAAGAGATTCTAAGTATTTATTTTCTTGCTCATCTTGAAATTTTTTAACATTGTAATTGCTCCACAGATCCTTGTCTGCTGCACAGTTAAAACCAATATCACTGAAACAGTGATATTGTGGTAGAGAAATAGTTTCATAATCTCAGAGCTATCTGAGAAGAAGGATGGGAGTAATTATTCAAATCAGCCTCCCCGAAACTCAGAGGATCAGTTTTTACAAGAAGAGTTTGATGGGTAGGCAGGGGTGTAGAGAATAGGAAATGTTGGTTGGTTGGGTTGGGGATAAACTCATAGGGGGTCAAAACTGTCTTCTTGCACAAAGTCACTTTCTGAGTAGGGTCACAAGACCAGATGGACTAGTTTCTTGGTTTGAGTTATTCATCCAAATGGTGCCAGCTAGCCCTTAGAATGCAGAATCTGGAAAGTAACTCAAACACAAATCTTAGGCTTTACAATAGTGTTATTATCTATAGAAGTGATTGGGGAAGTTACCAGTCTTGTAGCCTTTAGTTAGATAACCCTTGAACCATAATTTTAACTCTCTAGCTAATTTGTTAGTTTTACGATGGCAGTTATTGTCCCTGAGAAAGGAGAGGGTTAGTTTTGGGACGGTGCTACTACTATATTTGTAAAAACAAACTCGGCTGGGCACAGTGGTTCATGCCTATAATTCTAGCACTTTGGGAGCGGATCACTTGAGGTCAGGAATTCAAGACCAGCCTGGCCAACATGGTGAGATCTCATCTCTACAAAAACTACAAAAATTAGCTGGGTATGGTAGCATGCACTGGTAGTCCCAGCTACTCAGGAGGCTGAGGCAGGAGAATTGTCTGAACCTGGGAGGCAAAGGTTGCAGTGAGCTGAGAGCACGCAACTGCACTCAGCCTAGGTGATGGAGTGAGAGTCTGTCTCTCTCAAAAAAAAAAAAAAGGCCAGCAAACAAAAACAGTTAAACTGGAAACAAATGCCTCCCTTAGTTAGTTGGCCTACTCCAGGAGTGATTAAAGGCAGCTTGGAAGTTAGAAGCAAGACAGAGTCTGTTCAATGCAATTTCTTTCGCATTCATAATATTTCTATGACAGATTTCTCTCACCATCATAATTTTTGCAAAGGCAGTTTCAGTATTATAGGAGAGTTATTTATAAAGTGCTCTGGAAATGGAATCATTATTAAATTCAAGTCACACATTTTTGTCATAGATACAACTGAAATGATAGCCTATCCTTCTTTACATGGTATCAGGAGGTATATGACATCCATTCGTCCCAGTCTTGGTATTGATAGATTTAATCATGTGTTAAGATGTTGTCAACTGGGTTTCTTCTCTTTTAAGTTATTTTTTTATTTTAGTTAATAAATAATATCTAAGGAGATAGTTTCAGCCTATGTAAGTATTCTGTTTCTCATGAAAATTTTAGCTATTAGTGTAATTATTCAGTAATTATTTTCTGATTCTATCATTTCTTCTATATTATATTATGAGTTGGTACTCTAATGATTTTTTATTCTTTTCGTCCCATGGAGGGCATGAAGTCTCTTTTATCTTTCTCAAAGACTGAAAAATTATTTTACAAAATGGCTGTATACTTTTGTACTTCCTCCAGCAATGAATGGCAGCTTCAGTTGCTGAAACTTCTTATTAAAATGTGATATTATAATTATTTTATTCATTTTAGCCCTTCTAGTGCTGGAAAAGTAGTATCTCATGAGATGGTTATATCTGCTATTATGCTTGCCCATTAATTTGTTAATTGTGAGGACTGTGATTTTCAGTTTGAATATTACCAGTTAACACATTTTCCATTCTGTAACGTCTTTATGGTTTCCATATTTTTGTTGAAATTTGTAACTCTCAGTTCTATTGCTATCCTCAAGCAACTTGTAAGGTTGTTTTTGGTTAAAACTCCACTATCTGAATCCTTGCAAGTCTATTTTATTTGCTTGTTATGTGCCTTCTTAATGTTTTTAATTTTTATATTATTTATTTACTGTTTATGTGTTCTTCGAGCGATTCATACAAAATTTGTGGAAACAGTTGAGGCTTACAATGATGTTTACTTCTCCTTCAGAATGTTTTCTAAGCCATTTTACTAATGAGGCAAGCATTATCTCATTTAGTTCTCCTTTTACACTTGATTTGTCTTGTTCTGTGGCCAGGTTAGAACGCAGTGGCTTAATCTTGGCTCTCTGCTGAAACCTCTGCCTCCTGGGATCCTTCTACCTCAGCTCCAAAGTAGCTGGGACTACAGGCATGCAACATCATGCCAGGTTTATTTTTTATATTTTATCTTATTTTATTTTATTTTATACAGACAGAGTTTTGTCATGTTGTCTAAGCTGGTTTTAAACTTCTGGCTAAAGCAACCCACCCACCTCAGTCTCCCAAAGTGCTGAGATTACAGGAATGAGCCACCATGTCAGCTTCCTTTTACACTTTCAAGAAAAATGGAAGAAATGTTATGTTTTTTTTTGTCTATATGCATTTATATTACTGGAAATACGACGATTTCAAAGATATTACCACATCATATTGGGGATAAAATGAATTTTTTTAATTTTATTTTTTAAGTTTCAGGGTACAGTTGCAAGATGTGCAGGTTTGTTACATAGGTAAATGTGTGCCATGGTGGTTTGGTGCACTTATCAACCCATCACCTAGGTATTAAGCTCAGCATGCATTAGCTGTTTTTCCTAATGTTCTCCTCCTTCACCCCACCCCTTGACAGGCCCCAATGTGTGTTGCTTCCCTTCCTGTGTCAATGTTTTCTCATTGTTCAGCTCCCACTTACAAGTAAGAGGATGTGGTGTTCAGTTTTCTGTTCCTGTGTTAGTTTGCTGAGGGTAATAGCTTCCAGCTCCATCCATGTTCCTGCAAAGGACATTATCTCATTCCTTTTTATGGCTGCATAGTATTCCACAGCAAATTCTTATCCAGTCTATCACTGATGGACATTTGGGTTGATTCCATATCTTTGCTATTGTGAATAGTTTTGCAATGAACATACATATGCATGTATCTTTGTAGTAGAATGATTTATATTCCTTTGGATATATGCCCAATAATGGGATTGCTGGGTCAAATGGTATTTCTGGTTCCAGATCTTTAAAGAATTGCCACACCATCTTCCACAATGGTTGAACTAATTTACATTCCCACCAACAGTGTAAAAGAATTTGTATTTCTGAAATTTATTTGAAAACCTATAGCAAAGAGAATTCATTTTGCTTGCATCTCATTTAATCAAAGAAACAATTAGGAGGCATGATAGAAATTTGATGTTTACACAGGCCAGTCATTTAAAAATATCTTTTTAATATTTTTATTTTTAATTATTATGGGTACATAATAATAGTATATATTTATGGGGCACATGTGAAGTTTTGATACAGGAATAAAATGTGTAATGATCAAATTATAGTAATTGGAGTATTTCACCTCAAGCATTTATCATTTCTTTGTGTTAAGAACATTTCAGTTTCATTCTTTTACTGGGCTGAACTTTTAACTTTGTTTAAAACTTTACCAAGATGGAACTTGTTGTTTCTCCCTCAGCTTAGAATATCAAAAGGAAAGATATTATCTGTGCTATTTTAAAATCTCTAATTCCTTGTTAGACTTTCTTGTAGAAGGAATTAGAAATGTTCTAATGTGACTATGATAAAAAAATACATTTGAGTCTTATGTTTCAGAATTATATTCAGATGTACCCTTTAGGCATTATAATAGAACTAAAGAACAGTTTTTCTACCAATTTTACTAACTTAAAGCATATACACTGTGCCTCCTCATGAAAGGTAAGCCCACAGTCCAGAAGGACTAGTCTGGAAGGCCCAGGTAAATGCTCCTTCCCTATAGCATCCACTCTTTCTGAGGTGCAGGCTTGCAGACAAAAAGAAGCTACAGCTATATGTTGAGAAGGTCAAAATTTATATGACTGCATTGCATCCTTATTTAGGACAACCAAGAAAGTCACTGATTTCTAAAATTACAAGGCTAAGAACAGCCTCAGTAATGTCACTATGTTTAGCTCTTGGAGCAGTTAAAACAAAAGCTATTTGTGTATCTGTAAAAAGAGAAAATTCTGTGATTCATGAACTGAAAAAAGTAGCATTAATTTTTTTAAGTTTTAGGATATCTTAAGAAAAAAATCAATTATTTTGTTTCCAATAGATATCTAAAGACAAATAATATCTCCAAGGCAGGAGAATCCCCAGGCATAGTAACATTCCTGTCCAGACTGAAGAGAGTTTCACTACAGGGGATTCTATGCATAATTTTATAACCTAAAGAAAAATTTTTGGTTAATAAATGATTGAGCATGTTAATGAAGTTCCTGCCTGTCTTTCAAATTTGATAGTTTTTGCAGTTCTGACAACTATTTTTATGAGGTGGAGAAGGAAAAAAAGATCCCATGCTTCCGGAGTTATGGAAATAACACCAAAATCTAGACTGTAGATTAAAACAAACTTGATGAAACACATTGAAAAATACTTGATAATACGATGTACCATATAAGAATTGGAATGATGCCTTTTTTTTAATTTCCAAAATAGTTTTTTTCTACAATTGTTCTCATATCACTGAAAGTTGTAATTATTTCCCTACTTGAAAGAGGTTTTTATATTTATTCCAAGTACCTTTCTGTCAGTTGTTTCACTGATCTTTACCATTAAGTGGAAATTTCTGCAGTTTTTATAGATAAGCTGAAACTATTTTTGATTTATAAAAGAGGCAATGGAAGATAATTATGACTTACTTTGAAAATGCCTAATGTAGACAAGGTATATTTTATGTAATAAATTTCTATTCATGGGATGAACTATACATACAGATACTTTAGGATGAGTTTGTAAAAATATAAGTTACAGGGACAAAATGAAGGGAGACAGAAAATCTATATCATTCTTTATTTAGAGGTCTTATATCAGATACAAATGAATATTGTTTTGATTGACAACAAAATTGTGCATATTTAACTTTAGTATGACAATTAGTTACTAGGATATAAACATCTATTTTTAAATACATATCTAGACATTTCATCTCCACAGGTCATTAAACTTAGGCATCTTTAATGAGAAACTTACATACTTAAATAAAAATTTATATTTTATATACCTTTAACTAGTTTTGGTATATATGTTTGTGCACTTCCTATGTATCGAGCATGTTATAGGGTGCTTTATGCAAGTCTTCTCCTAGGATCAGACTGACAGAATTGGATAAGCAGCTTCTCTAGTACTGAAAAGATCAAAAAGCAAAGGCAGAGAGTCACTCATCTTGGTATAAAAATAAAATAAAATTCTGTAGTAGGTATACGCATATAGTCTTGACATGCAAATAAAAACCAGATATATGAATTTCTCTTTCAGTTAGGATCTTAGACATATCTGGTGGGGAGGGAGACAAAGGAGATGAAAATCAACCCATTCGTCTTATTTATTTTAGTTATTTAGCAAACTCATGTACATACTGTACTTAAAAATCTTCTGATAACTACTGTGCTTTATAAATACAAACTCATTTAATCAGTAAAACAAAGATATGAGCCTGCTAATAATATTATCCAACATATTTTGTAGATGAGAACACTTAGGCACAGAAGTATAAGCTTCCCAAAATCATGTGGCCGGTAAGTAGCAGAGATAAGATTTGAAGTCAGGAGCTATGGTTTAACCATCTATCATCTCACTTTGCCGTGTCAGTTCTAGAATCAATTGGTAAAATGTGTCAGGTTATATCTTTGCTGGCTCTTTTAAGATTGAGTCAATAAAATAGAAAGGATTATAGTAAGGAATTTAGGTTTTCTTGTTTTGTTATCAGAACACACACAGACACACACACACACACACACACACGCATACACACACACACACAGGACTAGCTAGTATATTCATTATTGAAGATTACATAACTAACAAATAGCAAAGCCAGGCTTTGTATCTAGTATCTAGTGAGTTAAGATTTTTTTTTTTTTTTTTTTTGAGACAGAGTATTGCTCTTGTTGCAGAGGCTGGAATGCAATGGTGTGATCTCAGCTCATTGCAACCTCTGTCTCCTAGGTTCAAGAGATTCTCCTGTCTCAGACTCCCGAGTAGCTGGAATTACAGGGGTCCACCATCATGCCTGGCTAATTTTTTGATATTTTTAGTAGAGATGGGGCTTCACCATGTTGGCCAGGCTGGTCTCTAACTCCTGACCTCAAGTGACCCACCTGTGTCAGCCTCCCAGAATGCTAGGATTACAGGTGTGAGCCACTGCACCTGGCCAAGATGTTTCTTATAATGTAGAATTAACGGCTTGACTTTATTGCCTTAAGTCAAATAAAGCTATTCCACAAGGAAAAATAGATTATTGCCTTAAAATATAGAAGAAAATCTTTTAGGACTAAAAAAAAAATCAAAGTATATATAGTTAAAACAAATATGAACAAAAATAACACTACCCACCAACACAAAGAAAAGTATAGACAAATATAATTTCAGTGTAATAGAGGCAAATGTAATAGATGCAAGTAATAGATACAGAGATGCATACAAGAGGTGTAAATAATAGATACAGTGCAACCAAATTTCATCTAACTCTGCTATAAAAAAATAATTTGGCTTGGACGCAGAAGGCTTACTTATGCAATTCATGGCTAGTTAAAGAATAATGCTAAGCTACATTGAGAATTAAAGAGGAGAACAAATAATACAACTTCATGCATTAATAGCATTGGTTCTCACTCAGAGCATGATATTGAGTGAAAGAACATTGTCTCAGAAGATAAATACAACATGTATCCCAGTTATATGGTGCCTAAAATACAACAAACTGGAAAGAATTTTAATGTGGAATGCATAATTGGACAATGAGGAAGATATAAATCGTGGGGAGTAATTGATACAGGTTTCCGGATGGTGATTAATTCTCGGCATAGGGAAAAAAAGAAGTGATCAGTGAGATCCTGGAAGCTGCACTTAATGGTCTGTGCCCTAACTTGGTAGTAAGTGCACAGCTATCTATTTTATTGTTGCTCTTTATATGATGAACATCTTTTATACACTTTTGTACATTAGTTATATTTCACAGTATATTTAATGTTGATATCCTAAATGAGATTGTGGCTAAAAATTGTTCATGTAAAACCATCACTCTGGCTACTAAGACAAGAATACATGATGAAATATCAAGAATGTATACATAAAATGGGTAGGGTACTTCTATTAGTGTATTCTCATGCTCCTAATAAATACATACCCAATACTTGCTAATTTATAGAGGAAGGAGGTTTAATTGATTCACAGTTCCACATGGCTGGGAGGTTTCACAATCATGATGAAAGGTGAATAAGGAACAAAGTCACATCTTACATGGTGGCAGGCAAAATAATTTGTGTGGGAGAACTCCCCTTTATAAAACCATCCTATCTTTTCGGACTTATTCACTATCACAAGAACAGCATGAAAAAGACCACCCCCACAGTTCAATTACCTCCAACCTGGTCCTTCCCATGACATGTGGGAATTATGGGAGCTACAATTCAAGATGCTATTTGGATGGGGACACAGTCAAACCGTGTCAGTACTCTTGCTAATGTCTTGATGAAGGATCCAGTCATTTAGACTATGCCAAGTACAGTGAGGTCTAAGAGGCATGGATGGATTAGGGAGTGCCTTAGAGATCAAGGAAGAGAAGAAGAGGGAAATGGGCAGAATAGTGAGAAACAGTGGAAAGTCAAGGGTATCTCACAGGTTTCTACGTTGAATCACATGATGGACATCCATGTCCTTTATTAAGGTAGGAAACCATGCACATGGAGTCAAGATTTTCACGAATAAGGACAAATGTCATGATCTCTGTGGTAAACATATCCAATCTGTTTAGGATTGACTCTTTTCTACCTATATGGAATTGTAGAAAAGGGAGTTAGAGGCTGGGTCTCAGGAGAAAGGACTGGGTTCGGTGTATTTTTAGGGTCATCAGCATATATTAAGCAAATGTATTTGTGACTTAAGAAGACATTGCATAGTTTGAATTAAAAAGAGAAGACATTTTCTGTGTAAATCCTAAGGAGGCAAATAGAGAAGGTCTGGGCAGAAAAATAACACTGAGGAGACATGCTAGAGAATTGGAAAAAAACAACCCAAGGAGGTCTTTCTACAATAAGGAAACAATAGATGTTGCCTTGAGTCACCAGAACTCACTTTCACTTATTACACTATTTGATTAAAAAATAAAATAAAATCTATATGATCCTAAGGCTGACATAAGCCAGTGGTTTTAAAAAAGGAGAATCATATAGTGACACTGTTTTAAAATAATGAACTCTATCACTGACAATTTAAGATAAAAAAATTAAATAAATTCACTTTATAAATGGATAAAGCATCTGCTATTTATTTACTTGTCAAGAATTTTAAGGTAACAAGAAAAGTAATTAATTGCATAAAGTGTTATGAATCTTTTTAGTTCTAACAAGCATAAACAGATATGCTTCATTTTACATTTCCATGGTACATTGAAAACATTTTTATTATAGAATTGTATAGAAAGTCCTAAAATTTCAACATGTACATTTTTTGCTGACATTGTAGAGTAGTAAACAAGAGTGGTCCCATTGTCCTCTTTTCAAACATGAATCCCGAAATATTTGGTTGTGAAAATGAGATGGCCTCAAGAGAAAAAATAAGTGAGAATTGACAATCATATCCATGAACTGCGATATTATTTATATTGTGCCAAATGTATCTTTTTTAAAAAAAAAAAATCTGCAACCTGAATATATTCTTGTTACAGATAGGACTAATGAAGCTCATATTACTTAAATAAGATTTTAAAGATCTCAGCCATATAAATGATTATTTAGAACTGAATCTATAGTCTAACTACAGGTTCATGATAAATGAAGAGATAACATTTCTGTAAGAAGGCTTATTCAAAAATATTCTTACCAAAATATAAATTTCCACTGTTTTCATAATATTAATCTATGTACCCTAAGCTTATATTTTTTTCTTTTTTTTACAGACTCTTTTCTTAGAGAAGGAATTTGCTCAGCTTATCCAAAAGCTGTCTGCCATTCTATTCACAGAATGAGTCTTAATTCCTTTGTGTAATATTTTGTATTATTCATTCATGATATTAGAGCTCACTTCTGTAAAAACAATGAACCATGGATTTCAATTTTGAAACAATGTTAATTATTAATGGGATTTAACTCTGTCTACTTTATGGGCACACACAGATTTCTACAAAGCAAAAATGTTCCAGGCAGCAAAAATAAGCAAAATACATCAAATATTTCAGGAAGATACAATGTGTTCTTT
>PVKP010011635.1:0-60666 GCA_004027715.1 Plecturocebus donacophilus | reverse complement strand
GTCTGCAACTGCGGCGTCCACTCGCTCTCTGCGCCCTCACCGCGAGCCACAATCCCGAGCCGCTGCTACGCGGCCATTTTGGATCTCTCTCCGCCCGGTGATGAAGTTTTTCTGTTTCTTAGTTTTCCTTTGGCGGACGCCGGTTCCCCTCTGAGCCAGACCTTCCCGGGTTCGCTGCGCCCGCTGTGAAACTCTCAGTTCTCAGCGCTTCCAATTGCTGTTTTCCTTGTGGGGATGGGACCAGCCGAGCCCGTCCCCGTCCGTCCCGCACACTCCGCACCGGGAAGCGCCACGCTGGGTGCCGGCAAAAGAGCCGCGCCGGCCAAAAGAGTCGCGCCGGGGACCCGCGTGGCTTCTCCGCCGGGAATCTCCCGGTCTGTGGGCAACAAAAACTCGTCGGAAAGTGTGGCGTCCACTCGTTCTCTGTGCTTTCACTGGGAGCTACATTCCTAAGCTGTTGCTAGTCGGCCATCTTGGATCTCTCCGAACTCCAAACCTCTTGATCCACCTGCCTTGGCCTTCCAAAGTGCTACAGGTGTGAGCCACTGCACCCAGCCAATAACTTCCTACTTCTACCTACAAGTTTTAACAGTCACATTATATAAACTGTTACTTTAAATCTTAAACTTTACTGATATTGTTGTGCATTTTAAAATTTGCTTTTAAAAGCTTTTTCTTAATGTTTTTCTACTCATAATACTGCATATCTTATTAATATTCTACTATATAGGAGTAATATCTTTAAAAAACTTTTTCCAAGCCATGTAAAAAAAGCCCATCTATGATCTTGAAGAGAAGATGGCTATTTTTTAAAATTACTACTATTCATTTTTACTTTTAAGACATTTTAAAAGTGCCAGCACTAAACTGATTAAACCAGAAAGAAAGGAAGATGACTTATAAACATATTACTGAAAGCAAAATGATTCACAAAATAACCAAAAATCTGGTTGAAACACATCATCTTTACATATGACTTTGGTAACTTGTAATAAAAGATTAAATTCCAGACTTACCACAGGATTGGGTTTGGGAGTATATGACCGTGCAGATTTAATTCCAGTGACCAGTTTGCCCTTCACAGTAGTAGATAAAACTTCTGGTTGAGGCAATAACAATGGTTTCATAGGCTCAATGACAGAAGGCGTGGGGATATAAACTGGTTCTGGATCTACTTCACCTTCTACTTTTACCCATAATGGGTAATGTCGAACAGGCTGTTCAGGCTCTGTTTCACATATAGCTTAACAAAAAAGAAGAGTAAAATTTTAGGTGCTTTTGGCAACAAAAGATCAATACTGAGGCCCTGCCAAAACAAAATACGTTCCCTCACAAAAGGCAGTAACTTGTTAAAATAATCAAATAGATGCCCCCCCAAAAAAGGGCATTAAATTGCATTCATATACCTTAATTTATTCATCAAAAATCAAATATTTGTTGAACAGCAGCTATCAACCAGATACTGTTTTAGGCACTAGAATGAACACAGCTATGAATAAAACAAAGTTCTTGCCCTCAGAGTTTAAAATCCAGTAGAATAAGACAAACTAATAAATACTAAAATCAAGTAATGGTAAGCCATATAGAAAAACACAGCAAGGTAGGCCGGGCGTGGTGGCTCATGCCTGTAATCCAAGCACTCTGGGAGCCAAGGCGGGCGGATCATCTGAGATTGGGAGTTCAAGAAAAACACAGCAAGGTAATTAAGGAATGAAGAATTAAAAGGGGATGCCATTATATTTCCAGGGTCAGAGAAGATCTTACTGCAAAATACTTTTTTTTTTTTTTTTGAGACAGAGTCTCACTATGTTGCCCAGGGGGGAGTGCAGTGGTGTGATCTTGTCTCATAGCAACCTCCACCTCCCAGGTTCAGGCGATTCTCCTGCCTCAGTCACCACAGTAGCTGGGATTATAGGCATGTGCCACCACGGCTGGCTAATTTTTATATTTTTAATAGAGATAGGGTTTTGCCATGTTGGCCAAGTTAGTCTTGAACTCCTGGCCTCAAGTGATCCACCCACCCTGGCCTCCCAAAGTGACGCATTACAGTTGTGAGCCACCGTGCCTGGTCAAAAAGTAACTTTTAACTACATTTTATTTTCTAAATAATAACAAACATTTACTAAACCTTACTATTCAATAGTTATAAGCATTGTTCCAAGCACCTATACTAAGCACTTCATGTGTTTTAACTCCAACACTTCTTGAGAAAGATATTATTATTCCCATGGTACAGAAGCTGAGGTTCAGGGATGTCCAACCTCTAAGAGGCAGAACCAGAATCAAACCCTGTCAGTCTGATTCCAGAGACCAAGCTGTCATTGCTGCATTCTAATGACAAATTGTAATCAAAAGACAACCTGAACTCAGCACAGGAGCAAAAACATTTATGTCAATATAGACGCAATGAAACCCAACTGAGGTAAAAAATCATACTATCAAGAAGTTCTGTATACCATTCCACAATTTATATCAAAATGTCAAGTTATACACCATTAATATATGCCATTTTCACTTGTTAAAAAAATAATCACAAAAAATTCTGCACAAAGGAAAACATGCACTGATTACTTAATCAAATTAATCAAATTTTTAATCAAATTAAAAAGAAGATTTAGGTTAAGAGGCTCCTGGGTTTACTTATTTTTTTGAGTCTAAGTCTCACTCTGTAGCCCAGGCAGTGGCACAATTATGGCTCACTGTGGCCTCCTGCCTCAAGTGATCTTCTTGCCTCAAGCTTCCAAGAAGCTAGGTCTACAGGTACATGCCACCATGCCTGGCTACATCTTCAAAAAAAAAAAATTTTAGGTGTTAAGAGTTGATTAAAGGTAATATAAAGAAAAAAAAAAATTTTTTTTCTTCAGAGGCCAGGTCTATGTTACCCAGGCTGGCTTTGAACTCCTGGCCTAATGCAATCCTATGGCCTCAGCCTCCTGAGTTATTGGGATTACATGCATGAGCCACTATGCCCAGCACTATTGGCTTTATTCTTTAAGTAAACTGCCCATTCCCATAAAGAAAACAGCTGTAGTGAAGCAAATGTATTTCTGCATTTTAATGGTCAGTCCTCAAAGAGAACATATAGCTGGTTCAAAGCCAAAGCCCTAAAACCTTTTACCTAAAGTAACATAAAATGTGACTGAGTGACATTCATACTTAATTCAAATACTTACTTCAATTAATCTTTCATGACAAAGCAGAATCTAAGCTGCTACCTGATTTTCATAAGTGGTATATTTTCTCTGAACATTAAGAACAACTGGTGAAGAACAACTTGTCTAAGGGGCTCCTCAGGTGAACATAAGAGCACAATCACAAAATGCTGAATAAAGGTTCAAAAATTAAAATACAGGGTGAGGAATGGGGACAGCAAAGCTAGAAAGTGATTGAGTCAATTACTTAGCCAGCTGTAGTCTCTGTTATCTACCTTTTAAAACGTAGCTCCTTTATAAACCCAAACGTTTCTGGTCTGTTTTTTATTTTGAGACAGAGTTTGAGACTCTATCACCCAGGCTGGAGTACACTGGCACCATCGTGGTCAAGCTCATAGTCTTGACCTCCCAGACTCAAGTCATCTTCCCATTGCCTCAGCTTGTAGCTGAGACTACAAGCACACACCACCATGCTTGGCTAATGTTTTTTAATTTTAGCTTCTTTGTAGAGATGGCACAAAGGTTTCTGAGACACCAATGTTCATGCCATGTATTCAAATATTTGAATTTCTACTATGTATCAGACTTTGTAGATACAACAATGAATAAACTGACAAAAATCCTTGCCCTCATGTAGTTTTTGGGGGGAAGTAAGATGAGACAGGCAGTATAACGAATAAGGAAAATGTGTTGGAATATGGTTAGGTGCTTAAGAGAAAAAACAGGAAAGAAAATAGGTAGCATGTGTAGTAAGTATGTACAAGTATGTCTTTTGAGGTTTGCCCTCCCAGTGAAGGTGGCATTAAGGGGTTCTACCACACATTTGGTAAAACTTTCTTGTTCAGTGTAGCTAATTATTTTATACACATATTAATTATAAGACAAAAACAAAAATGCCTTTAGGGCAAGACGTCTTGGACTTCTATCAACAATCTTTCAAGGATTTTCTAAGCCTCCGTAAACTAAGCATTATACTAAGTAAAGGTCCCTTTCATCTTTTTCTTTTGAAATAATAACTACAAACTACACAGTATAGTACTTCTAAAAAAAAAACCTCTTAAGATGTCAAGAATGATTATTCATACTTCTCTTAATCTCTCACAATGACAATTTTAAAATTTCAACTGTGAATAAGTAGAAAATGGTTAACCTGTCATCAATCAGAGTGGGAAAAAATGAGAAATGGAGCTTCCAATAAATAGGAAAGGTCATAAAAGGAGCTAATTGAAAAGGGAAGAGTTCAGTTCTGTTTATGACATGTTTAAGATTGGAAGGACAACAACATACTAAAAATAGGGTAGGGAGCCAGGTGCAGTAGCTCACACCTATAATCCCAATACAGAAGCCAATGTGGGAAGATCTCTTGAGGCCAGGAGTCCAAAACCAGCCTGGGCAACATAGCAAGACCCTGTCTCTACAGAATATAAAAAGCTTTAGCTGGCCATGATGGTATGCGCCCATAGTCCTAGCTACTCCAGAGGCTAAGATGGAAGGATCGCTTGAGCCAGTAAGATCAAGGATACAGTTAGCTATGATCAAGACATGGCACTCCAGCCTGCAGGACAGAGCAAGACCCTCTCTCTCAAAATATATGTAAATAAATAAAATAGCATGGGAATTAAAAATCAGGACTGTCATCGACAGAGTCTATAGCTGAAGCCATGAAAACAGACTCCCCACAAAGGCAAGAACAAGACACTGATCCCTCACACTCCACCGGCCCACTGTTCACCTGATTCCTTTACACAGCCTAGGATCCAAGATAGAGCATCTCTTTATTCCCCCTTATAATGACAATAGAGAGTCTCCTACTCTTTCCCTGAAAATCACGGAAGAAAAAACAACACTAGACAGGAAAAAGTACAATTAAGGGGAGAACCTGAATAGCACATATTCACTGACAGTAGTCAAGAAAGGAAATCAGTTTTAACAAAGAAATGATCTCTTCAATTCTACTGAAATGCCTCCTAATATGTATTACCTTCTCCAAGTCCCCTAGCTTTATCACCCTGTCTTCTAGCTTCTCAGTAAGTCTTTTGTTCATGACATTTATTACAGGAATTTAGTTACTTGTGGCACTTAAAATTTCAGTATGTATCTTTTCATCATATACCTATTTCATCAAATTGACAGTTACCTCTTAGAGAGATGGACTTGTTTTAATTGCCTATATTCTACCTCCTCACTCCCAGCAGTGTCTACAGTAGTTGCACCATAAATGAATAGCATTACACTTAGAAGACCTACAGAACTGCCATGCTAATATAGCACACTAAAACACCATGTTCCTCTTTCTCTCATTTCTGTAGACATTTTGAATCTCTTTATAATGAAATATAACATTTATAAAGAAAAGTACATAAACAATGTACAGCTCAATCCATATTAAGAACTATGCATCCATGTAAACAATATACAAGAAATAGGACAGTGCTATCAATTCCAGAATACTTTCTCAATCACAATCCCTCCCCTTCCTATAAAAAAGGCATTTAAATGATAGCTACCTCTTTGCTTTCCTTTTTCTAATGTCAAAGTATAACTCCTAAATATCACAGCTTAATTTTGCCTACTTTTAAAGTTTATATTAATGAAATCAAAGATATATTCTTTTACCTGGCTTTTTTCCCTCTCAACATTATATTTGTAAAATTCATCTACGCTGATACACATAGTTGTAATTCATTTATTTGCACTGTGGTATGTTATTTCACTGAATATTCATACTACTGTTTATTCTTCTATTGTTATTAAACATTTGGGGTTGTTTTCAGGTTTTAGATACTGTGAGAATCATGACCGTAAATATTCTTATATAATGTAGTTCTGCTTGTTACTCTGGAGTTAAACTACTCCATCAAGGAGATATGAATCTTCAACTTTAGTAGATACTGTCAAACTTATTTTCCAAAGTGGCTGTACCTATTTATTTCTCCATAAGCAGTATAGGAGATTTCTCATTGTTCACTGTCTTTATCAACAGTTGGTATTATCAGAGGCTTGTAATGATAACCATTCTGGCAGGCATCTAGTAGAATCTCACCATGGATTTAGATTTCTCCAATTAAAAGGAAATGTTCAACATTTCACTTTATGAAATGCTTCTAAAACTCTTGCTCATTTATTCTATAGGGCTGTTTATTATTAATTTGTAGCACCTTTATATATTCTGGATATAGGTCCTTAGATCACAAATACCTGCTTTTTTGTTGTAGCTGACAGTTTCATTTACTTAATGTCTTAAATCTCTGAATTTCTATTTTTTTTAATTTTATTTATTTGTTTTTGAGAAAGAGTCTCGTTCTATTGCCCAGGGTGGAGTGCAGTGGCCTCAATCTTGGCTTACTGCAACCTCCACCTGCCAGGTTCAAGCAATTCTTGTGCCTCAGCCTCCTGAGTAGCTGGAATTACAGGCACACATCATCACACCCAGCTAATTTTTAATACAGATGGGGTTTCACCATGTTAGCCAGGCTGGTCTCCAATTCCTGACAAGTGATCCACCCACCTCAGCCTCCCAGGGTGCTGGGATCACAGGCATAAGCCACCGTGCCCAGCCCCCGAATGTCTTATCTTAAAGTTGTTAAATGTGTTGATCTTTTCCTTAAGAATTGGTTTTCTTCTGTCATGTTTAAGAAATTTTTCCTAATATGAGATCTTGTATACATTTGCCTGTATCTTCTAAATGCTGTATTGTTTAGTCACTGAAAATTAGGTTTATAACACACCTATAAATTATTTCCATGTATAGCATGAGAAATGAATAAAGTTTCTCTTTTTTTCCATATGGATGTACAATAATCCCATCACCACTTGTTGAAAAGATCATCCTTTCCTTATTCCTGTCAATTCAAGGGTTCATTTATGTTTTAATCATTTTATTTTATGATAGAGTCTCACTTTGTCACCCAGTGCAATGACGTGATCTAGGCTCACTGCAACCTCAGTCTCCTTGGATCAAGAGATTCTCATGCCTCAGCCTCCCAAGTAGCTGGGATTACAAGAGCACACCGCCGTGCACGGCTATTTTAGTAGAGACAAGGTTTCGCCATGTTGCCCAGGCTGGTCTCAAACTCCTGAGCTCAGGCAATCTGCCCACCTCAGCCTCCCAAAGTGCTAGAATTACAGGCGTGAGCCATCACGCTTGGCCTTAATTTTTATTTTTCAGACAGGGTCTCACTCTGTCGCCCAGGCTGGAGTGCAGTGCTGCTATCATGGCTCAATGCAGCCTCAACCTCCTGGACTCAAGCCATACTCTTGTCTCAGCCTACCAAGTAGCTGGGATCACAGGCCTGAGCTACCATGCCATTAGCCACATTTTTTTTTTTAATTTTTAGTAGAGACAGGGGGGTCTTGTTATGTTGCCCAGGCAGGTCTCAAACTCCTGGGCTCAAGTGATCCTCCTGCCTTCGCTCCACAAAGTGCTGGGATTACAGACGTGAGCCACAGCACCCAGCCTGTAGCCTCTCTATTCTGTTTTACATGTCTATGCATTTTACATTCAAGCCAGTATCTTCCATATTAAATGTGGTAGTCTTATAACTCTTGACATACAATAAATCCTTCCATCCTGCCATTGTTCTTCAAGATCGACCCGGTTATTTCTAGGGCCTTTGCATTTCCATATAAATTATAAGTTCTGCTTTTCATGTTTCATGTAAAAAGCTGTCAATGTTTTCATCAGAATTGCAATAACATCACTGATGAAAATGAGAACCACCATTTTTCCAATATTCAGATCTGCTTGGCTTGCTAAGAGTTTTTTAAATAAAAAATAAAATAAAAAACAAAAATAAATGTTGAGTTTTTATCAATTTAACAGTATTCACTATTAATATCATAAATTATCTCCTTTAATCTGTTATATGGCAAATTACATAAATATTCATATCTAAATCAAATTTCTAACCCTACCCATATATATGTATTTTATATATATGGACATATTTACTAATTATAACATATAATGTCACCATAATTTAGAACATTAATTTTTTTTTTCTTTTTTGAGACAGGGTCTCACTATGTCACCCAGACTGGAGTGCAGTGACATGATTTCAGTTCACTGCTACCTCTGCCTCCCAGGCTCAGGTGATCCTCCCACCTTAGCCTCCCAAGTAGCTGGGACTACAGGTGCATGCCACCACACAAGGCTAATTTTTCATATTTTTGGTAGAGATGGGGTTTTGCCATGTTGCCCAGGCTGGTCTTAAACTCCTGAGTTCAGATGATTCACCCGCCTCGGCCTCCCAAAGTGCTAGGATTACAAGTGTGAGCCACTGTGCCTGGCCAGGTACATTCTTTATCAAAGTTGTTTGGACTTTCTAAGCCCTTTGTTTTTCCATAACAATTTTAGAAACTTGCCAATATCTATACCCCAGAATCCTGTTAGGATTTTTATTAGAATAGCATCAGCAGATCTATAAGCCAATTTGTAAAAAGTATCTTACCAGAGTGTCTTCTGATAAATGAAAACAATGTATTTTTTCCATTTATTTAGACCGCTTAAAATTACTCTCAGCAATGTCTTATAGATTTTAGTATATAGGCCTTAGGCATCTTTTATCAGTTATCTTTAAGTGACTCATCTCTTTGGATGCTATTTTAAAAGGTTTATTTTTAAATCTCAATTTCCAATTGTTCACTGCTGATATATACAAATATGTTGCATATTGACAACATATGCTGCAACCTCATTAAACTGACTTGTAGTTCTAGTAGCTTATTTTGTGGATTCCCTAGGATTTTCCTATCCAAGAATAAAGCCAATTTTTCCTTCTTCCTTTCCAATATGGATATCTCTCTCTTGATCATGTCTTACTGCACTGGCTAGAAGCTCCTGTGTATAATGTTCAACAGAAGTGGCAAAAGTGGGCATTCTTCCTCATTCCCAGTCTTTGGGAGGGAACACTCAGTCTTTTATCATTAATAAGTCAACTGTAATATTTTTCAAAGATTCCTGTTTCCAGTAGAGAAAAAAATTCCTTTCTATTCCTGGTGTGCTGAGGATTTTTACCAGAAATAAATTTTGTCAATCTTCAAAAATATCTCTTAATCAGGTGGAGTTCAAACACACCAGAAATTTGTCATTTCCACCTCAACCAAAATTGGCATCAGCAACATAAAAATCCCAAAACATCTTATTGATGCTTATTTCAAGAAGCAGCTGCAGAAGCCCAGACACCAGGAAGGTGAGATCTCTGACACAGAAAAAGAAAAACACAAGACTACAGAGCAATGCAAGATTGATCAGAAAGCTGTGGACTCACAAATTTTACCAAAAATCAGAGCTATTCCTCAGCTCCAGGGATACCTGCGATCTGTGTTTGCCCTGAAGAATGGAATTTATCCTCACAAAATGGTGTTTTGAATTGCTTAAGAAACTAATAACTGATAATACTATGTATATCAATACTATATATATATCTTGCGATGATGATATGGTCTTTTTTAAAGTCCACTGTAACGGCAAACTATGCTGATTTTTTTCAAATTTAAACAAATCCTACACTTCTAGGATATACTCCACTTAGCATGATGCAGTATCCTTTAGATATACTGTTGGATTTGAGCTGCTAAACTTTTATTTGGAAATTTTACATTTATGTTATAGTTTCTATCTCTATGTTATTAGTCTACCATTTTCTTATGAAGTCTTTTTCTCAATTGAGTATCAAGGTAATGCTGGTCTCATAAGATGAGATAATTTTATGGAAAACTGTATCAAATGGGATTTATTCTTTAAATGTTTTGTAGAATTCAACAGTGAAGCAACTCGGGCCACAGTTATTATTGTAGGATTTTCCACTACAAGTTCCATTCTTTAATAAGCATAAGGCTAAGCAGTTATCTATTTCTTCTTGAGTTTTGTAGCTTGTGTCTTTTAAAGAGTTTCTCCATTTCATCTGATTTGTTCAATTTAATGGCATAAAATTGTTCATAATATTGCCGTATCATCCTTTCATTGTCTGTACTTAAGTCACCTTTCATTCCTAATATTGGTAATTTGTATGTTCTCTTTATTCCTCAGTCAAGCTGCAAGTATCAATTTTATTAAATTTTTTTCTTTATATATATTAATTTACAGGTATATTAAGTGGGCTTCGAAAACAGAAATGCCAGGTTTTATTCTTTCCTTTGGTACTACCCACAACAGCTAGGCACAGTACCGCTGCACGGCCAGCAGTATTTTTTGACAAACTAAAGGGTAAGCAGGTGATAAAAGTGAAGGCCAAATGAGACTACAACAAGGAGGCAAAACTAAAATTTCAGAAACTGTACCTTAACAAGGCAGAAAAAGCATGAGGACTTGGCAGTATCATACAAGATACTTATTATCTTTATGACCTTGGGGAACAAATCACTAAGCAGTCAATTAGCTAATTTGTAAAATGGAGAATAAAGCCTCCTTAACATATAAGGCTGCAGGTTTAAATGACATAACCCTCACAGAGTGCTATGCATAACAGTGCCCAATAATGTTAGCCATCTTTTTTTCAGCAGTGGATCGAACCATTAAAAGAAAAATTTTAAGTCTGTTACAATGGCAAAAAATGTATTATTAAGTGCCTAGATTTTATCCATTGAGACCACTAATTTTTTATTTAAATATTAACTATATAACAAAAATCAAAAAATTAAAACTGTGCTAAAGAATATATAAAGAAAAAACAAGTGTTCCATCATATCCAGCAGTGCAGTGACCACAAGTGACTACTTTTAACCATTTATGTTTATTTTTAGTGGTTACACTCAATCATTCTAAATAAAATGCTTATAACTCAATTTCATAACTTACTTCCCCCCCCACCCCGCCCCCGACCAGTTTCCACCTACCTTTTTGCAAAACATACTAGAGGATTTCAACTTTTTCCAGTTTTTATATTTTTTTCTTTGTCCATTTTTGGTCTTGGAAACAGGTTTACCTCTAAGAATTCTTTCCTATTTCTACTCCTTTTACGTACCAGTTGTTAACAAAAATTTCACTCCTCTTTTTTCATCCTTCCCTAATAGCACAAGAAAATTGATGGTTCCTAGATAGGGAATAGCAAGCTTTGCTTTTTATAATAAACTGTACCAGTAAGAAACAAAAAAAATACTTTGCTAATTGGCTATCGGAGTTTAATTATGGTCAAGGATAGGATACAGGTTGAAGAAAATAATCAAAAAGCAGCAAAGCCTAAGAGAATAAGCAGTATTCCTGCTTATGTGGGCTTCTGTAACTTACTTTTGTTGCCTTCAAATGGAAATGCGTTGTTTTAAACATAAGAAGGAAGCAAACTCAGTAAGGAGATATGAATAGAACTAAACAAATAAATCTACACTATGCTTCATTTTAAACATTTAAAATCTTATTTACAAAGGTCATTTAGGTATACAAATATATTATATCTCACTTAAACACTAAAATAGAAGTAACAATAGCCTGGCACTGGTCACAAAACAGGAGAGACCAGAAAGAGATCCACGCATTAAAAAATTTTAATATATTACATTACAGATGACATTTTAATCCAGTAGGAAAAGTTTATTTCTCAATAAGTGATGGTACAACTGGCTAGGAATGTGGGGGGAAAATGATTCCCTATTACAAATCCCACATCATATAAATTCAGATACAATAACACTTATTTTTTTAAGTCTATAAAAGTACTAGAAGAAAATATAATAGGCCGGGCAAGGTGGCTCATGCCTGTAATCCCAGCACTTTGGGAGGCCAAGACGGGTGCATCATCTGAGATCAAGAGTTCAAGACTAGCCTGACCAACATGGTGAAATCCTGCCTCTACTAAAAATACAAAATTAGCTGGGTGTGATGGTGCATGCCTGTAATCCCAGCTACTTGGGAGGCTGAGGCAGGAGAATCACTTGAACCCACTAGGTGGAAGTTGCAGTGAGCCGAGATTTCGGGAATGCACTCTAGCCTGGGCAACAAGAGCAAAACACTGTATCAAAAAATAAAAGAAAATATAATTAAATAGTTTATAATCTCAAGGGTAGAGAAAGACTTTCTGAGCAAGACTTCAAAGACAGAAACCAAGCACTTTGGGAGGCCGAGGCAGGAAGATCACAAGGTCAGGAGTTCGAGACCAGCCTGGCCAATATGGTGAAACTGCATCTGTACTCAAAATACAAAAATTAGCCGGGCATGCTGGCATATGGCTGTAGTCCCAGCTACTCGGGAGGCTGAGGCAGAAGAATCACTTGAACCCAGGAGGCAAAGGTTGCAGTGAACTGAGATCACGCCACTGCACTCCAGCCTAGGTGACAGAGCAATGCTCTATCTCAAAAAAAAAAAACAAAAAACAGAAACCATAAAAGGAAAGACTGCCAAGTTTAACTATCACTGCTTTTTCACTGGGGGTGGATGAGCAGTTGGGGAAGGAACCTTGAACAAAATGAAAATGTAAATTACAAAAATACAACCCAGAAAAAATAAAGCTTCTACAAACCAAAGGGAAAAAAAACAGCCACTCCAATAAAAGTTAGCAAAGAATTCAAAAGGCAATTTACAGAAAAAAGTTTATGATAAATGGTCAAAAGATTTACCACAGAAGAAATACAAATCTAAAACAAAATATCAATTTCTGCCCATCCATATAACGGTTTTAAAAGTATTTAAATATTCAGTGTTAAAACAGAAAACTACCTGGGCGCAGTGGCTCACGCCTGTAATCCTAGCACTTTGGGAGGCCAAGGCAGGCAGACTATTTGAGCTAAAAAGTTCAAGATCAGCCTAGGCAACACGGTAAAACCCTGTCTCTACTAAAATACAAAAAAATTAGCTGGATGCGCTGGCAGGCACCTATAATCCCAGCTAGTCAGGAGGCTGAGGCAGGAGAACTGCTTGAACGCAGGAGAACTGCTTGAACCCAGGAGGCAGAGGTTGCAGTGAGCCGAGGTCTTACCACTGCACTCCAGCCTGGACAACAGAGCAAGGCTACGTCTCAAAAGAAAAAAAAAAAAGAGAGAGAGAAAAGAGAGAATAGAAAACTGGTACCATCCAGTATCTGACTACTGGCATATGTCTAAAGTTCGTACAACTCTAGTAACATCTATAAATGTTTAACATGTACGCACTGTCACAGCAATTTCACTTTTAATAGTCTATTCTGAAAATGGATGTTCATCACTGTACAGTTTATAATAAAGAAAACCCAAAAAGGCTAACTATCCAACCAAAGGCATTATAACATGAAGCCATTAAAACTAACACTATAAATTAGATCTACAATTGTTGATATGGAAAGCAGAACATGATCTTATGATAGAACATATACTGAAATATTAATCATCACCTCTGATTAAAATGACTACAGAGCAACAGGAAATGTAAATATAAAATTGCCAAAAAAGGATTATTAATCCCCTGATAAACTAAGAAAACTTTTTCAATTATATGGTAAAATCATTTCAATATATTTGAACAAAATACAAAGATATAACAGAAATAAAAAAAAATAATGAAATAATATTTAACTTGGGTCTGCATCTACATCATGTTTTATCCTCCCCTCCAAAAATAAACCCCGATTTTCAACAGAGTACATGATGTTCAGCTTTATCGCACCTCTACTTTGTCCCCAAATCTCCAACAATGACCAGAGGATCTCATTGCAAACTTCTCCTTTTAGAAAATATGATGCATTATATGGATCATCTGTAGTCTTTCCAAGGAAAGTACATGTGTCTACCTGTGTGTGTGCACACATGTGCACAATCCAGAAAATGGATGAAACTCAAAGGTCAAAGACATTCTAGAAGATCAAGTAAGAGTATGTATGATCTAAATTTAGCACAAAAAAGCAATTCACAGAGAACAATTCAACTTAAAAAAAGGCATGAGTTTGTGTGCATCTCAGACAGCCAGTCAGAAAGAGCATGTAAGGACAATATGAAATCTCAAAACTCTTATTGGATAATTGATTAGGATTAAGGTAGGTTGTATTATTCTAAAATAACCATACTTATCCAAAAAATGATGCCGCACAGTTTTATCTCTCAATTAATACTCACTGTATTCTAGCTTCTTTCTCTTCTTTTTCTCTTTCAGTTGCTCCTCCTCCTCCCTGACTCCTTCTTCTTCTTCCCTTGCCTCCTCTCCCAGAGTATCATAAACTATTGGATCTCGAAGAGCAGCCTTCCTCTGAAAATGCTTAGTTTTGGATCCTCCTTTAACAAGTACAACTTTTCTTTTCAAACAAGTGCAACCAAACATGCAGTCTGGTCGGCGGCAGTGAGCAGGTTGGCGCTTCTCCAAAGCTAGACTGGAACATACACAACCCAGTCGACAGAAGTCATTGTTGCATGGAGGGGCTCGTTTCCTTATAATTGTGTGGATAGGTTTAGTTTTGAGAGATGCCTAAAGTCAAAGCAGAAAACTGTAATTCCACTAAACTGTCCCCCAATACCACCAACAAATTATAGTCATATAATGGACTGCCTTACTCTCTGATTTTAAGTACTAATAGCATAAGACTAATGCAGATTCAAAGGACATGAATATAACCAGGGTTCTAAACAATCTGCCATTCTAATGCTTAGTACAGACAATTATGAGCAAAATTATCAAGGATGGATTTATTTTCAATATAAATTATATATAATGTTCTAAGGCAAAGATTGACAAAAGTTGAGACCAACAGGCCAAATCCAGCCTGTTTCATAAAGTTTCACTGGAACACAGCCAGGCTAATTCACACACATACTGTCTGAAGAACTGCAATAGCAGAGTTTAGTAACTGCCTATACAGAAGGTATGGTCTGCAAAACCTTAAACATTTACTATCTGGTCCTTTACAGAAAAAGTTTGCTGATCCCTATTCTAGGGTAATTAATTAAAAAAAAGAATAGGATAATACACAAATAAAGGTCTTTATGAAGGATTAATAAATAAAACAATGTGCAATTAGTTCCAACATCTGATCATCTTCCGTTCCAGAATTCAGTAATAGGATTACAAAATGGAAAGTACAAAAACTGATGACAAAGGCCAGGGACAGTGGCTCATGCCTGTAATCCTAGCATTTTGGGAGACCGAGGCGGATGGACAGCTCGAGCCCAGGAGTTTGAGACCAGTCTGGATAACATGGCAAAATTCCCTCTCTACTAAAAATACAAAAGGTTAGCCAGGTGTGGTGGTATGCACCTATAGGCCCAACTCCTCAGGAGGCTGAGGTGGGAAGATCGCAGTGAGCTGTGATCATGCCACTGTACTCCAGTCTGGGCAACAAGAGTGAGACTTTGTCTCAAAAATAATAAATAAATAAATAAACATGCTGCGGTATCATTTCACATGCTTCAGAGGCTGCTAAGATAGATACATCAATTGATCAAAAATTCTTTCCTACATCCCTTGCCATAAAATTCTTTAAATATAAAAATAAGTGAAAAATTATTAATATAAAATTTCACAAAAGACAAAAGGCTTTTCTCCACAGGTTTTTAATTTTGAATTTCCAGGGGATTTACTATATTTTAAAAGCATAATGGTCAGGCCAGGTGCGATGACTCAAGCCTGTAGTTCCAGCACTTTGGAAGGGTGAGGCAGGACCACCTGAGGTCAGGAGTCCAGGATCAGTCTAGCTAACGTGGTGAAACCCCGTCTCTACTAAAAATACAAAAATTAGCCAGGTGCAGTGGCATGTGCCTACAGTCCCAGCTACTTGGGAGGCTGAGGCTGCTTGAACCTGGGAGGTGAAGGTTGCAGTGAGCTGACATCCTGCCACTGCACTGTAGCCTGGGCAACAGAGCGAGACTTCATCTCAAAAAAATAATAAAAGCACAATTTTCAAAGATGTGTTAACAGGATCAGCAAGTGTACTTGCCCATATGTTGGAGAATGAAATTAGAGATTTTGAGAATGGCCAGCTGCCTTTATACAGGAGAGAGATGTTATTCAAAAGTGCAATTGTACTGTCTCCCTCTGCTGGTAGGGAATCTACATCTGAGTGTCTAGTTGGTAAAGAACAATAAATGGGGAAGACATCGCCTTAGTTCTCACAAAGGTTCTAAATGCTAAAAACCGGCTGATCATCCTACCAAAAAGTCCCGTTCCCATTTCCCCTCACTAACCTCACTCTTTCTAGCCAAATACTAATATGCCTCCAGAAAACCGCAGCTACTTACTTGGGCTGTAAGTAGAGTTGTTAAGGATACATCTGCTCGCTCTTCTGTGATATACGTCCTTGGTTTTCCTTCCCAAAGTGCACAGTCTTCCAGGTCCATTAGCTTCACCTGAGATTTAGACAAGCCTGGAGGGCGACTTCCCTGTTGCTGTTGCTGCTGCTGCTGCTGTGCCTGCCGCAAACTAATCTGCTTTGGAAATGTATTTTCATCTAAAGTTGGCACAACAAAGTTATTCGCCTGACTTTCTGAGATGGTGCCTGAAGAATTCTTGGTAACTTTATCTCCTAGAATCATATGAGAGTATTTCTGCTTTGGTGAAACAGGGTATGGTAAAATGGATTTATAAGATGATTTTGTTCGGCCACTGGAAGTTGCCTGTCTATTTTGAGACTTTGCCTTTCGAGAGACAGGTGTTATAGAATGAGGTTTCAAAGAGTAAGAGGTAGAAGGGGAAATAGTAGATTGCTTCTTTAGTACACTATCAAGTGTTCGCACATAGCTGGTACTCTTAGTGGGAAGCTGGTACACCACTGGAGATGTGGGAGCATTAGAAGAGAAACCCATGCTTGTTTCCATCAGCTTGCCTTCATTCTCCAAGTATTCATCTAGCTTATCGCTACAGAAAGCAGAACGATTTTTCAGTGAACTTTCTAAATTTCCACCTAGAAACAAGAAAACACAAAATGCTTAAATAAATCTAGGACAGATTTATGAATCTCCACAAAAACACTAAAAAAGGCCAAGAATACTGAGCTACAAGCTACTGAATCTTCTATACTATCCCTTAGCTGAGCAAGATGATTCCAATCTATAATCCCAGCACTTTGGCAGGAAGAAGCAGGAAGATCGCTTGAGGCCAGGAGTTGAAGACCAGCCTAAGCAACACAGCAAGGCCCTGTCTATAAAAAAATAAATTTTAAAAAATAAATTCATTAATAAATAAACTATCCTTCCTCAGAAAGAAAAAAAAAAATAAAACCAAGTGAAGAGAATGAGCCTCAGATACTAATGACATTAAAATCCATTCTCTAGTCTTGGGCACTAATCACATTAAAATCCATTCTCTAAAATTATGTCTTACCCTAAAATTATCACATTACATCATTTATCGAGGCATTAATTTTTACAAAGTCCTCACAACGTAATTAACCTAAGAATATTCAACCTTTGACAATCTTTGACCTAATTCGAGAGACCAAAGATAAATAAAAACGTAACAGGGAAAAAAAAGAATTAAAGCAGGCCTCAACAGAATGCCAAAAGATTATTTAAGAGATTCGCCAGGCACCGTGGCTCATGCCTGTAATCCCAGCACTTTGGCAGGCCGAGGTAGGTGGATCACGGGATCAGGAGTTTAAGACCAACCTGGCCAAGACAGTTAAACCCCATCTCTAGTAAAAATACAAAAAATTAGCTGGGCATGGTGGCAGGCGCCTGTAATCCCAGATACTTGGGAGGCTGAGGCAGGAGAATCACTTGAACCCGGGAGGCAGAGGCTGCAGTAGTGAGTGTAGATCACACCACTGCACTCCAGCCTGGATGACAGAGCAAGACTCTGTGTCCAAAAAAAAAAAAGGGATTGAGGCTGGGCACAGTGGCTCAAGCCTGTAATCCTGGCATTTTGGGAGGCCAGAACAGGTCGATCACTTGAGCTCAGGAATTCAAGACCAGCCTGGGCAACATGGCAAACCTCATCTCTACAAAAAATTAGCCAGGCGTGGAGGCATATGCCTATGGTCACAGCTACTCTGGAGGCTGAGCAGGGAAGATCACTTGAGCCCAAGAGGTCAAGGCTCCAATGAGCTGAGACTGGACCACTGCACTCCAACCTGGACAATGGAGTAAGACCCTGTCTTTAAAAGAGGAGGAGAGACTGGAATGCCTGGAGTGTGGCATAAAACATTAGAAAAGAAAAAAGACCACAAAAAGAGGGGTATAAAATTTAGCTGCTTTTTTTTTTTTTTTGAGACAGGGTCTCGCTCTGTCACCCAGGCTGGGATGCAGTGGTGTGATCTCAGCCCACTGCAGCCTCAATCTCCTGGGCTCAAGCAATCCTCCCACCTCAACCCCCAAGTAGCTGGGACTACAGGAATGCACCACCACATCTGGTTGTTTTGCATTTTTTGTGGAGAGGAGTTTTCACCATGTTGCTCAGGTTGGTCTCGAGTTCCTGAGCTCAGGCAATCCACTCACTTCAGCCTCCCAAAGTGCTGGGACTACAGGCATAAGTCACTATGCCCAGCCATAAAATTTAGTTTTTAAGAAACAAAAAAATTAAGTACAAAGACATGGATTACACTGTTATAAAAACAGTGAAAAGATTCAAAGGTGAGAAAAACTACTTTGGACAACTGGCATATTTATCTAGTTAAGAGTATAAATTGCAAACAAACACAGCGAACAAGGAAAAGCACTAAGAAAGGAGACCAAGAAGGACACAGTCAAAATGCTGGGATTAGAAGTCTACTTTGAAGTATAAGACTATCAGGAATCACTAAACAACTCTGAAGTATACAGTTCTAAATTAATGCTTGAGAATGATGTTTTCTGTAACTGCAGAAATAGAAATAACAGAAATGCTGTTAAAAAGGCTGCAGCAATTATTTAAGCCCAACTGAACATAAGGGTTGTGACTATAGGAAAATGGGTAGCAGACAGAAAACAGCAAAAGACAAGTATTTTCAGTTCATTTTAAATCATGGAGAGAAAGGATGAAGAAAAACAACCAAGACTTACTTTTAACAAAAGGTTGTTGGCTACATGTTTCAGAACATTTACAGAATTTTTAAAAACTAATTACCTTCATTCCTAGATGCAGAAGCACTATGAAATTTTCCCCTCCATCCCTTGATCTTAGTGAAATCATTGGTTTTCCCTGTCCTAGAAACAAAGGGAAATCCCGCATCTATAAAAGAAAAAGTCAAAGAAATGACCAAACTTCTAGCAGGTCAATATTATGGACCTAATTAATTAATAAAACTTCAATTTAGTAAGTATATAAATCACTTATCAAAACTTTAACAACAAAATATCTTAGACCTATCTTAAATGTCACCAATAAAGGTAGCGTTTTACTTACATCACAAATAACATAAACTTCAAGAAAAACAGTGTTCGATGCTGCAAATGTTACATACTCACCAGGAGAGGCAGGGTTGGTTCCTGTAAGGTTCCAAAATGGAAAACTAGTGGCTGGAGCCAAAGGTAGCTGTACTCCCAAGTATTTAAGATCAATGCTCATTGTTGGATCCACTGAATTCAATTTTAAGCCCACTACAAGAAAAAAGGAAATCATATTCCCATGGATCAATCAAAATCATATTATCTCCCTTCTTTTTTTTAACTTGTGCCTGGGAGATGGTGAGGGGTAAAGTCAAGAGAGACAAAGGAGACAGTGAAGAGCAAAAACAATGAAAAAAACAAACAGTCACAGATTCACTTTAAGGTGGCCCCATGATCCATGCCATCTAGTATTACACATTTGGATAACCCCCCTCACTCTGCTGAGTGTGGTAGGCAGGGCCTGTAATTTGTTTCTAACCAACAGAATGTGGCAAGGGAAATAGGATGGGCATATCATTTTAAGTTGCTATGTTTGTAGTAATTTATTAAGTAAGATAACTAATTTAAAGACGGCAAAATTCAGATGTTTTGTGCTTTAACTCTTTGTGGCCCAGAGACTTTCTAAGGCCATTAATACGAACTTGCCATAGACTAAGCTGCTGGCCTAATTATGGCTACTAGCTCTCTAGCTATTATTGACATTTATGGATAATCAAGCCTAAAAATATTATGACTTCCTTATTTATAGGTTAAGAGGCAATCTTTTGGGAAGTTATTTAACTTTAATAAAACTGAAGCCAAAAGAAGTTCAAAGTGAAGTGTTAAGTATCAGCCAGGCCCAGTGGCTCACATTTGTAATCCCAGCACTTTAGGAGGCCGAGGCAAACAGATCACTTGAAGTCAGGAGTTTGAGACCAGCTGGCCAACATGGTGAAACCCCATCTCTACTAAAAATACAAAAATTAGCTAGGTGTGGTGACATGTGCCTGTAGCTACTTGGGAGGCTGAGGCAGAAGAAACACTTGAACCTGGGAGGCAGAAGTTGCAATGGGCCAATATCAGACCACTGCACTCCAGCCTGGGTGACAAAGACACCATCTCAAAAAAAAAAAAAAAGAAAGAAAAGTGTTAAGTATCACAGTAAAGCCATTAAAAGGCACAGGTATAAGTTCCCAATAAAAACTTCACATAGTGCTGGTTCTCTAACATGTAAAGACATTAGGCAGATTATGAACCACATTGTACCCTCTATATAAAATCTATCTGAACAAAAGATGGCAAGTCAGGCACTGTGGCATGCATCTGTAGTCCCAACTACTTGGAAGACTGAGGCAAGAAGACCACTTGTGACCAAGAGTTCAAAAAAAAGGCCGGGTGCAGTGGCTCACGTCTATAATCCCAACACTTTGGGAGGCCAAGGCGGGCAGATCACCTGAGGTCGGGAGTTCGAGACCAGCCTGACCAACATGGAGAAATCCCATCTCTACTAAAAATACAAAATTAGCTAGGCATGTAGGGGCATGCCTGTAATCCCAGCTACTCAGGAGGTTTCGGCAGGAGAATCGCTTGAACTCGGGAGACAGAGGTTGTGATGAGCCAAGATTTCGCCATTGCACTCCACCCTGGGGAACAGGAGTGAAACTCTATCGCAAAAAAAAAAAAAAATTTTTGTTTTAGTTTGCAATTCCAGTTCTTTAACATATTTTTACTGTATTACATATTTATTTTGTTTAATCATACAAATAATTAAAATATCAAATAAAACATTCTTTCCTCATGTTCCCAGTCAACTGTGAGAAATATAGGAATATGAGTCAAAACAATGGCTTCTAATCTTGTCTCTACTACTTTTTAATTCTATGACTTGGGCTAAACTTCTCTTTAGTTTTCTCAAGAGTAAAAGAAAACCAATCCACCAAACACAGTTGTATGTTTTGAGAATTTACTGTACTTTCTCTGTAAAGCAGATGGTCTCAGAGAGATTAAAAAAAAATTCTCAGACTGGGGCTTGATGACTCACACCTGTAATCCCACCACTTTGGAAGGCCAAAGCAGAACGACTGCTTTCGTCCAGAAGTTCAAGACTAGTCTGGGCAACAGAGTGAGACTCCATCTGTACAAAAAAATTCAGAAATTAGCTGGGTGTAATTGCACACGGCTGTGATCCCAGCTACTCAGAAGACTGAGGCAGAAGGACTGGTTGAACCCAGGAGGTTGAGGGTGCAGTGAGCCATGATTGTGCTATTACACTCCAGCCTAAGCAAAAAAGCAAGATGCTGTCTTGAATTAAAAAAAAAAAAAAAAAAAAAAAGACCTCAAGAAGCTTTAGTGTTATGTTTCCCCAACTGACTTTTAATAGTTAGCATAGGGTAAATAAGTCCTTATGAGAGGTAAACAAAAAGAAATCTGAGGCCGGGCACAGTGGCTCACGTCTATAACCCTGGCACTTTGGGAGGCTGAGGTGGGTAGATCACCTCAGGTCAGGAGTTCGAGATCAGCCTGACCAACATGGTGAAACTCCATCTCTACTAAAAATACAAAAATTAGCTGGGCATGTACTCTCAGCTACTCAGGAGGTTGACTCGGGAGAATCACTTGAACCTGGGAGACAGAGGTTGCTGTGAGCCAAGATCCCACCACTGTACTCCACCCTGGGTGACAGAGGGAGACTCTGTCTCAAAAAACAAAACCAAACAAAATACCACAAACAAAACCTGGAAAGCCCAAAGGAATCTGGTAAAACTACTAAAAATACAGTTATATATGTTATGTATAACTATTTTGTTTACCTTTTATATTTTATATATATATACCACATGATATAACTTATATAATTTATATACATAGAATATATATATGTATAATATAGTATTAACTAAGTTAGAATAAGTAGGAAATAACAAGGAAAGGAGAGAACAAGGAAAGGAGGAACAGAGGGTGAAACCAGAAATCAAGAAGCTAATGCACAAATTCAAGTGAAAATGAATCCTAAACAATCAAATGAGATACTATAGTGCTCTGACAAAACAAAATTACTTATTATTAATAACAAAAACTGCCAGAACAACTGTCAATAGAGAAAGAAAAGAATAAAGTTGTAAAAAATGTACCATACTGGCAAAGAGGTAGACACATAAAAATCTAGACTCATACAATCAGCCAGGCACAGTGGTTCATGCCTGTAACCCCACCTCTTTGGGAGGCCAAGGCCAGAGGATCACTTGAGACCAGGAGTTTCAGATCAGCCTGGGCAACACAGTGAGACACCATTTCTTTAAAAAAAAAAATTAATTAAAAAAAATACAAAGAGGCTGGGCACACTGGCTCACACCTGTAATTCCAGAATTTTGGGAGGCTGAGGCAGGCAGATCACCTGAGATCAGGAGATCAAGATCGGCCTGGTCAACATGGTGAAACCCCGTCTCTACTAATGATACAAATTAGCCAGGAGTGGTGATGCGTGCCTGTAATCCCAACTACTTAGGAGGCTGAGGCACAAGAATCACCTGAACCCAGGAGACAAAAGTTGCAGAGAGCCAAGATGACACCCCTGCACTCCAGCCTAGGCGACAGAGTAAGAATCCATGGCAAAAAAAAAAAAAGATCTATTTAGAGATTGTGTTTCCTAGATATTTTCTTGTCTGCATTTACTTGTGTATTTTAACTGCTTCCTCACACAATAATACCGAATCCTAAGAACAAAGAAAAAGACAAAATATAATTTATTTTAAAATACAAATTTTCTTACAAGCCCTAAAATAGAAAGGTCAATGGCACATAAACCTTGTTCAATGTAATACCCAATTTAGTTTATCCAGACTTTCCTGATCATGCAAGAAAATCCTTACCCAAGTAACAGACACTTGAGACCTAGACTCAGCTGATTTCATATGAAATGGGCATAAATAACTTTAGCTTACAGAAAATAATATAGCAGAATAATTCATAGAAAGCATATTGTGAAAAACCTAAAATCTTTTTATATTTTCATTCAACCAGAGCCTATTTAGAACCTAAAATACTGTCTACATATGTCAGTTTAAACTATACTTCTAAACGGTTTTGCTTCATTTCACCGTATTAGAAGCTACTTCTTTAAAAAATTACAAAAAAGCCAGGTGTGATGGCTCACACCTGTAATCTTAGCACTTTGGGAGGCTGAGGCAGGTGGATCATGAAGTCAGGAGATCAAGAGCAACCTGGCTAACACAGTGAAACCCTATCTCTACTAAAAATATAAAAATTAGCCTGCATGGTGGCATGCAACTGTAGTCCCAGTTACTTGGGAGGCTGAGGCAGGAGAGTAACTTGAACCCGGGAGGTGGAGGTTTCAAAATTACAAAAAACACTCATAAAGATAAAGCTGAAAGAGATAACCTTTAGATTTAAGCAAAGGCAGATTCACCTAAGAAAAGATACAGCGAAAAATGCCTATTGCTAGCTAAATCCACTGAAATGGAAAAGTACACTCAAGATGTTTATAGTTCTATGAACACCTATGTAAGTGGTAAACACAGAACAGAAAAGCATATACTATAAGGAAAACTCCAGCTAATCACTTATTTAATACAACATTCGGAATTTCATTTTTTTTTTTTTTTTTTAAACTGCAGGGCACCATGGCTCAAACTTGTAATTCCAGTTACTTGGGAGGACAGACTGAAGCCAGGAGTTTGAAATCAGCCTGGGCAAAACTGAGAGACCCCATCTCTAAAAAAAAAAAATACTTTAAGGAAAAATAAAACAATTTTATTAAATAATTTTTTAAAAAGAGGGAGAGAGTTCTTGAAATATTGTCATTACTCACAAAGTAAATCAACATTAAAACTGACCAGACATAATGGCTCACGCCTAGAATGCCAGCACTTCAGGAGGCCAAGGCAGGCAGATCTTTTGACTTCGAGACCAGCCTGGGCAACATGGCGTAACCCCATCTCTACAAAAAAATACAAAAAAAAAAAAAAAAAAAGCCAGGTGTGATGGCATGTGCTTCTAGTCCCAGCTACTTGGGGGGCTGACATGGGATCACTGGGGCTCAGGAGGTTGAGGCTGCAGTGAGCCATGTTCACCTCACTGCACTACAGCCTAGGCTGGGTGGCAAAGCAAGACCCTGACTCAAAAACAAAAACCAAAAAAATAAAACAAAACATTAAAACTGACAAGAATCCATACTGATAAGCGAATTTTTTTTTCTTTTTGATATGGAGTCTTGCTCTGTTGCCCAGGCTGGAGTGCAGTGGTAAGATCTCTGCTCACTGCAACCTCTACCTCTCAGGAGAGATTCTCCTGCCTCAGTCTCCCGAGTAGCTGGGATTACAGGCACATGCCACCACACCCAGCTAATTTTGTACTTTTAGTAAGACAGGGTTTCACCTGAAAAGTAAATTTTTTTAAATGAAGAGTAGGCAAATCTCTGGTGCAAAATAACTCGGAATAACTTATACAGATAGGCTACACTCAAGGAGGTACAATGTAACTTCTCACACATTGTGAGCTAAGTATAATGACTTCCTTCCAAAGAGTACAGTATGGAGAGAAACATGGGCAGAGAGGTTAACTTCACAGTGAAGAAACTGACAATATCTCAACCAGGTGATCAAAGTCAACATCAATAGTGATGATTCATGCTGAATATATGTACCCTTGATATTATGGGATGGTAAGTCTCAACTGAGGGACATCTATAAAAATAACCTGACTCTTCAAAACTGTCAAGGTCATTAAACACAAAATCTGAGAAACTGTCACAATCAGGAAGATTCTAAGGAGACATCACTGCTAAAAGTATTGTGGCATCCTGAATGAAACCCTAGATGCAAAAAAAAAAAAGGACATTGGGTAAAAACTAAGGAAATCCAAATAAAGTATGAACTTTAAATAATAATGTATCAGTACTGGTTCACGAACTGTAACAAATGTACCAATCTAATGTTAAATATTAATAGGATAAATTCTGGATGCTGAGAATTAGAAGTGGGGAAAAAAACAGGAATTCTCTATACTGTGTTCCTAATTTTTCCATAAATCTAAAACTCTTCTAAAATATAAAGCTTACTTTAAAAACTGATAATAATTGACTTGGTAGCAGTGAAGGAGAAATGCTTTAAACAAGCATTTAAAATGCAAAGACAGATGATAACTTCAGATAAACTAATAGACTTTAAAAGGAGACCAATGTAGATACAGTAAAGGTAGCATAGCAAACAGAAAAATATAGTACTATGGAAAGAAAAATTAAGAATCTTATTTTATTTTTAAGCAAAACTACCAACAAAAATAAATACAATTTCCCAGGCTTAATGAACATGGCTTTCCCAATTTTAAAGCAAACTCAAGGCCAGACGCAGTGGCTCACACCTGTAATCCCAGCACTTTGTGAGGCCGACGTGGACGGATCACGAGGTCAGGAGATTGAGACCATCTTGGCTAAAATGATGAAATCCCGTCTCCACTAAAAATGCAAAAACTTAGCTGGGTGTGGAGGCACATGCCTGTAGTCCCAGCTACTCAGGAGACTGAGGCAGGAGAATTGCTTGAACCTGGTGAGCCAAGATCACACCACTGCTCTCCAGCATGAACAACAGAGCGAAACTCCGTCTCCAAAAAAACAAAAGCAAACTCAAAAAGCTTTTCTAGTTTTTCAAGGGTTTTCAGCTCAAAAGATGTTTAAGTGCTATTTTCTAAAGAATAATGAAATTATAGTTAATAGCAGAGCAAAGAAATATGACATTATGAAGTTGTAATTTAATAAATTACTTCAAGAATCAAATTTTAGAGATGAACCTAGAATATCTTCATTATCTTCAGAGACCTGGGATTGGCATCAGCCAGTTACCACAAATATTTAGCCAAACTAACTTTATTCTTTAGAAACTGTTTAAGTCCAGTCTTTTGTTGTTGTAGTTTTTGTTTGTTTGTTTTTTTTGAGACAAAGTCTTGCTGTGTCACCCAGGCTAGAGAGCAGTGGTGCAATCTCAGCTCAATGCAAGCTCTACCTCTCAGGTTCAAGCAATTCTCCTACCTCAACCTCTCACGTAGCTGGGACTACAGGGGCACACCACCATGCCTGGCTAGTTTTTTGTATTTTTAGTAGAGACGGAGTTTCACTACGTTGGTCAGGCTGGTCTCGAACTCCTGGCCTCAAGTGATCCGCCTGCCTCAGCCTCCCAAAGTGCTGGGATTACAGGCGTAAGCCACCTCGCCAGTGCTGGGATTGCAGGCATGAGCCACCGTGCCCAGCCCAAGTATAGCTTTTTAAAGGAAACAAACGTTGGGGAGAAAAATATGCCAAAATAAAACAGAGGAAAAAAAGTCGAAAACAGGACTCTACCTCACACATTGAAGTACCACACAGATTACAGATTTGTTTTTAAAAAACAAAACTACAGCTGGGCGCAATGGCTCATACCTGTAATCCCAGCACTCTGGGAGGCCAAGGTGGGTGGATCAGGAGGTCAGAAGTTTGAGACCAGACTGACCAACATGGTGAAACCCTGTCTCTAATAAAAATACAAATATTAGCTGGGCGTGGTGGCACACGCCTGTAATCCCAGCTACTCAGGAGGCTGAGGCAGGAGAATTGCCTGAACCTGGGAGGCGGAGGTTGCAGTGAGCCAAGATTGAGCCACTGCACTCCAGCCTGGGCGACAGAGTGATACTTTGTCTCAAAAAAATAAATAAACTATATAAGCATGTAGTTGAATAAATATTAACAACATGAGGACTAAACATAAACTTGCAACAAATGCAGAATCTGTAAAGAAGGTGAAAAGCAATAGCTACTAAGATGTTTTGTTTGGCTGTGTTTTTAAAGCTCTGAGTTAGTTGCCCAAAAAACTATTAGCTCCCACCACTTCAGAGACATCACACAGCCACTCCAGCTTCTACTGAACTATGGGAAGACCTGAGAATTTTGAGTCAGTTTTTCCGTATGACAACAATCCACTGATGCAGCTGTCCCTTTAGAAGAGGTACCTGTACTCTACCCCACCAGAGTCCAAGTCTAGCCCTCAAATTCAGACTAATTTTACTATTTATGTTACCAAGCTAGTTTCCATACACACTGGCTTTTGAATATCCCCATTCAATTAAGGAAAAGATTATAAATTTGACTAAGGTATCTATAAAAGAAGGAAAAACAGTCAAAGCTTAGTCAACCAGCAAATACTAGGCAAATAAACCAGAGCAAAAGGACGAGCTGCAAGCACTGAATACATTCAACTTCCGAACTAAGATATTTTAAATGTAGGGATTAAGTTAAAAGAGCGCAATATAAATGTCATAATATTTTTGTATTATCAAGTAAATAACAAAAAAAATGGAAGTGAAAAGGGGAGAAGACAGGTAGGTTAAGTTAAAGATAGGGAGGAATGAAGAAAGGCAAAGGGGAGAAAAAAGGGAGAAGAGAGTGTTATTTAAATAAAATAGAAGTTAAAGCTGACAATAAACAGCAGCAAATGTTATCTGCAAGATTGCTATGATGTGACTGTCTATTACAATTCACAGCAATCAGTCCACATTGACTGACTGCGACTGGGATCTGCACACCTTAAGACCACATTGTCACACAAGCTGCCTTCCATTAAAGCAAAAATTCTTCAAGTACTGCTGGGCGCGGTGGCTCACGCCTGTAATCCCAGCACTTTGGGAAGCCGAGGTGGGCAGATCACCTGAGGTCAGGAGTTTGAGACCAGCCTGGCCAACATGGTGAAACCCCGTCCTGAGTAAAAATACAAAAAAATTAGCCAGACATGGTGGTACATGCCTGTAATCCCAGCTACTTGGGAGGCTGAAGCAGGAGAATTGTTTGAACTTGAGAGGTGGAGGTTGCAGTGGGCCAAGAACGCATCATTGCACTCCAGCCTGGGCAGCTAAGTGAGACTCCATCTCAAAAAAAATAAAAAATAGAACAAAAAAAACTTCAAGCATTACCATTTTATTTAGAAACTGAATGACTAGTGTATATATCTTTTCTTTAATAGCTTGTAATGTTTAGACTCTCAGGTAAATAAACTACTATATAGTGTAAACAAGCTAGACAGTCTTCTGAAAATTAGTGTCAAAAATTCAAAAAACTATTCCAATATGCATATCTAAAATCAAAGATATTTGTAACTAAAAATTGGGCCACAGTCTAAAATAGTATCACAAAACAGGAAAATCCATAATGATCATGATGTTAATAACCATAGTAGATTTTTTTTTTAAAGATTAAGCAACATCATCAAGGCCAAGATAATGCATTACAATAAAATAAAGATAATAATGAAAACTGCAGCCATAAAAAAGACTGAGTTCATATCCTCTGCAAGCACATGGATGAAGTTGGAACCCATCCTTCTCAGGAAATTAACACAGGAACAGAAAATCAAATACCTCATGTTCTCACTCGTAATGGGAGTTAAACAATGAGAATACGTGGACACAAGGAGAGGAACATCACACACCAAGACCTGTCATGGGGTAGGAGGCAAGGGGAGGGAGAGCATTAGGACAAATACCTAATGCACGTGGAGCTTAAAACCTAGATGATGGGTTGATAGGTGCAGCAAACCACCATGGCACATGTGTACACATGTAATAAACCTGCAAATTCTGCACATGTGTCCCAGAACTTAAAGTAAAATAAAATTTTTTTTAATATCATGAAAATTTTAAATTAACTTCCCGCTGGTACATCAAATATATAAAATAGATGTTTACAGCCAAAACATGAGAGAGAAAAGTATTCTTCTATTTACACACCTAAACATATTACTAAAGGACAAGGAAGATCCTTCCTCCAAAATTATAAAAACAAACATATAAACAAAAGAACCAAATTAAGATGAGAAATAGGAGTGGGGGAGAATACCAGGTTGTAAGAATGAACAAAGAAAATATTGCTTGCTTACCATGATACATTTTTTTCTTACAGAAGATATTAGGATAAAGTAGATCTAGACATGGTTTTTAAATGAAAGGGAAGAATTATGGATACAAAGAAGAGAAAAACACGCAAATTGAAAGGCACTGAAAGAAATGAAATCAAGGATAGAAAGAAAGGAGAAAAAACAGAAAAGAAAAAGAAGAGAGGAAAAAGAGGAGAAACGATAGGGAAGAAAGAGGGAAAAAAGACAACCAAAAAAAAAGTCACTTGTCTATTACCTTCTTGAAGACCAGGATGTATAACCTGCTTATGCCGCAAAGACTTCAAATCTTCTATCAATTCCTTTTCCAACTGGGAAATTCTTGCTCTGCAACCTAATCCCAAAACAAACAGTAATAAAATAAGCTATTGTACACTACAGACAAATGAGTGTTGCATGTTTCATTACTGGAGCCCAAACCACAAATACAACTCATTTTATACTATTTTATAATACCTGAGTCATTTGTGGTTGATGCCTGAAGACCAGAAGATTCTTCTGTCGTCCCATCAACTGCATGAATGTCTAGAGCTTCCTATACATGAAAAAAAAAAATAGTTCATATTGCTTCTGAAAAATTAAATGTAAAACAGGATTTAAAAAGAAAAATTAAAGACCAGGAGGAAAATATCTCCATACCTACAGTGATACTAAAATTGGCAGAACAGGAGCAATTTTTTTCATACTTTGTGGTATTCTAAGTGTTCCACATTAATATGACTTTAATAATAAGAAAGGGAAAAAAGGAAAGTAAAAAAATGTGAATATGTCATACTGAGCTAACTGACCTCAAAGTGTATGCCAATTTGCATGTTCATTTCTCAGAGTCTATATACAGATAGCTTACTCAGCTAACAAGAAGGGAGGAAAAGAACAAGTAGAATGGATGAAATATCCAACATATGTATAATTAATTAAGAAAGACTAGGCTTCCATAAAAATCTCAAAGAGAAATAATCTGGTTGAAGAGTCAGAGTGCAATAAACAGACTGTCAATGTGTAAGACAGCAGAGTTAAGATGACTATTAATATTTGGTTTTCCAATGTTACTCTATTACTACTTTTGAAAACTGAGGCCAGATGCAGTGGCTCAGGATGCTGAGGCAGGCAGATTGCTGGAGGCCAGAAGATTGAAACCAGCCTGGCCAACATGGCGAAACCCCATCTCTACTAAAATTACAAAAATTAGCTGGGTGTGGTGGCACAAGCCTGTAATCCAAGGTACATGGGAGGCTGAAACACAATAATGGTTTGAACCTGGGAGACAGAGATTGCAGTGAGCTCAGATCACACCACTGAACTCCAGCCAGGGCAATAGAACAAAGAGGGAGGGAGGGAGGGAGGGAGGGGCAAAAGAAAAAAGAAAAAGAAAAAAGAAAAGAAAAAAAGAGAAAAGAAAGAGAAAACTAGGAGGTAAAATAAAAAGGATATCGCCAGAGTTAGTAAACGTTTTGTGTATTTTTAGGCCTTTCAAAAGTCCATAATGATAATTCCACTAAGACCTGAAGATTTTTTAAACACATGTATGCATAAATCATGAACTGAAAGCTAAGCAAGACTTAATTTTTTTAAGTCTATTCAAATGAAGTATCTTAAGTGATACCTGTTAACTAAACCAAACATTTTGGAAACACTTCCCTCCCCATCTCACCCCGCTTACACCCTTACAAACAGCTGTAGTCACAAAACTAGATTATAAATCGAGTTAGTTATAAGCCAGTATACAATTGCAGTGTAACTAATTCTCCTTTAAAAGAATCCTGAAAATTACAATCTTACCTTTGATTCAAAGGAAACAAAGAGAACACCATCCACATCTTCCAGATCAGGCTTCACATCTGGAAAGGTACTCCCAGAGCCTACAGGTGTATTCTTTGTAGAAATTAAAGACTTTCCTGTGTTTTTAGGTGGTCTTCCTGCCTTACAGAGTTTCAATTTTCGTGGCCTTCCTCTTTTTCCAGGTATATTTGGAGAGGCATTCTGATTAGCATTCACTATCTTGGGGGCTGTTGCAATCTTAAGCATAGTTGTTCTCTTTCTGCCCAAATCCTCTTTTCCTGAAAGTGAGTCCCCAGCTGAACCCTTTGAACTGTCAAGTATTCTTTCTGTGCTAATGCTATGAGATATATCAGGATATTTCCACTGAGGCTCTTTCAGTAAGGGATATTTTTGTACCACTCTTAGATCTGGTGAATGTTTTCTAAGACCATTTTCCGATTCCTTGCCTAAGCAGAAGGCAGTCTCATTGGAATTTTCAATGTATGTAGGTAAATATTCAAATTCTGCCAACATAGAAGATTTATCCTTTCGAGATGTGGAAAGCATGTTATCAGGCAGTTCAGAAATTTTCACTGTGCTTTTGGTGACGGCACAAGGCTCCAGATAGACTACTGGCATCTTTCCAGCATCTAATTTGAACATTTTAGCTTTAGCAACACCTGATGGGCTCCCTGGAAGCCATTTAGAAGATAGATGGTCAGCTTCTGGGTTATCAAATTTATTGTGCCTCTTTAGCTGTTTCTCTAGTATAGGATCATCATCACTGTTTGAGTATACATCCGTCTCTTCATCTGTCTCTTCCTGTTTCACAGTGACCCCTTCTGGGCACTCACCAAGTTCGTAGTCATAATCATCTAGAGGTTCTTCTTTAATAACAACATTGAAGCTTCCATTCTGGTCTAATGGTGAAGTTATATGGGAGTCATCTTCAAAATTATTGGCAATAAGACTGAAGAGAGAGGGGAGAAAGGGATTAAAAAACTAAAAAACGATCCATAAACAAGACTCGAAGAGGAAAAAAAAGAGATGTTAGGAGTCCAAGTAACACATCAGATTTCATGAGCCATTCCTCAAAAACTCCAAAAATCCACATGCTGATTACCAACCCTGTAAAGCAAACACACATCCAGCACAACTAAGAATTGCAAGAAACAGGAAAGGGCCTCCAATCTGCCAGATGATTTTTTCCTATATGTTTGAGATTAAAGTCACATAACGTAAAACATAGTATCTCAGCCATTTTAGAGTACACAATTCACTGGTTTTTAGGATAGTCATGATGTTGCCAGATGATTTTTCAACTTTAAGCTTGAAAACCTCACTTTCAATATAATGAATTCACCACTAATCCTTTCAAAATAAAAGATAGGGTAGTTGAAGGCAAATACATATGACCCAGATATGCTGGGTATAATTCATCGAAAACAACATAAACATCTAGTTTCCCCCTCCTTCCAATCAGCCTTTGAAAGCCTAAAAACTATACCAATGTATCTTCAGAATATGGTAGAAATAAAAAATTAGGTTAGATTCCACCTAAGGCCGGGCACCGTGGCTCACACCTATAATCTCAGCACTTTGGGAAGCCGAGGTGGGCAGATCACCTGAGGTGAAGAGATGAAGACCATCTTGGCCAACATGGTGAAGCCCCATCTCTACTAAAAATACAAAAATTTATCTTCGTAAAATATTGAACTGTATTTACATTACCTGCCTGTTCAAAAGCATTTCAAAGGCTTCTGAAACTAAAGCAAAAAGTATAAAATCTGGGATGCTTTCCAAAGCCCAATATAATTTATCCTCAGCCATTTCAACCTCATCTTAAACAATAACCTACAGTATATTCCACAGGATCCAATCACACAGAAAATATTATCTTAGTGTCTCAGTCCAATAAAATACATTTTCAACACCAATCCATCATTAATGAAGCACTATGTTTTTCACTACTTGCTAACCCAATTAAAGTCACTGTCTTTATAAAACTTTATAAAACTCAAACAGGCACTAGCAACTACTACATGAATGTGTAGTTACTTGTTTCTTGCACAGTTTCTACTTAAGATCTTAACCTTACTTGAAAATCCTCCAATGGAAGCTGGAGGTGGTGGCTCAAGTCTATAATCCTAGCACTTTGGGAGGTGAGGTGAGCACATTGCCTGAACTCAGGAGTTTGAGACCACCCTGGGAAGCAACATGGTGAAACTCCATCTCTACTAAAATATAAAAAAAATTGGCCAGGCATGGTGGCTCATGCCTATAATCCTAGCACTTTGGGAGGTTGAGGCAGCCAGATTACCTGAAGTCAGGAGTTCAAGACCAGCCTGGCCAACATGGTGAAACCCCATATCTAATAAATATACAAAAACTTAACTGAGTGCGATGGTACGTGCGTGTAATCCTAGCTTCTTGGGAGCCTGAGGCAGGAGAATCACCTGAACCTGGGAGGTGGAGGTTGTGGTGAGCCAAGATAGCACCATTACACTTCAGCTTAGGTAACAGGGTGAGGCTGTCTCAAAAAAAAAAATTAGTCAGGCTTTGGTGGTACATGTCTGTAGTCCCAGCTACTCCAGAGGCTGAGGCAAGAAAATTGCTTGAACCCGGGAGGTAGAGGTTGCAGTGGGCTGAGATTGTGCCACTGCACTCCAGCCTGTGGCCCACAGAGCAAGACTGTCTAAAAAAGGAAAAGAAAAAAAAGAAAATCCTCCAGTGGAAGATTTCCACTTCTAGTTAGAATGTGGAAGATCACAAAAGGTCATCACTTTTGCCATAACAATGAGAAAACACTACATAAATTATTTTTCTAAAAAGCTACTGAAGATCTCTGGACATAAGTAAGTCTAAATGAAGTGAATTCCAGAACAGGACCAGGCTTCTCTAGGTGACCAGAGATAGCTACAGTTTTCACCCCTAAGCAGCATTTGTACTGCCTAGAGATACAGTAAGGGGAGAAAAAAACAACTATAGGCAAGGGATCTTTGCAGAAACACAGAGAAACCAACTTTTAATGCCTGAGCATGGGCAGAATCTAGAGGACCCCAAATAGAAAACGAGTCTTCAGTGCTGTCCAATTACCACCACTCCAGAGGACTTCTGCAGAATAAACAGCAGTGCTGAACAAAGGCTGGACTAGTGGGCACAGTGGCTCACGCCTATAATCCCAGAACTTTGGAAGGCCAAGTGGGGGCAGAATCACTCAAGGTCAGGAGTTCAAGATCAGCCTGGCCAACATGGAGAAACCTTGTCTCTACTAAAAATACAAAAAAATCAGCCGAGTGTTGTGGCACTCATCTATAACCCCAGCTACTCAGGAGGCTGAGGCAAGAGAATTGCTTAAATCTGGCAGTCATTCCAGTGAGCCAATATTGTGCCATTGCACTCCAGCCTCGGCAACAGAGCGGGACTCCATCTCAAAAAAAAAAAAAAAAAAAAAGGAAGGAAGGAAGGAAGGAAGGAAGGAGGGAGGGAGGGAGGGGAGGGAAGGGAAGGAAGGGAGGGAAAGGAAAGAGGAAGGGAGAGAGGGAAGGAAGACTGGCCTGGAAACAAGAGAACATGTAGTCTACCAATGCTTAGGTCACAAACTCCTGTCAGGGATAAGAGACCCATGACTCCCCTTACACAGCTGAAATAAGAGGTGAGCTGAAATTTACTAAAGTGGGAAGCCACTTGAAATCACCTAGACTGAAGGACAGAGAAACAAGAAAAAAAAAGTGTCAGAGATCTCTGGGACAACTCGAAATGATCTAACATACTAGTAACTGCCCTTCCAAAAAGACAAGAAAAACAAAATGAAGAAATATTTGAAGAGAAAATGAACAAAAATCTTGCAAAAGCCAAAGATTTTAACCCACAGATCCAAGAAGCTAAGCAAGCAACCTTGGGGACAAAGAGAAGAAAAACAAGAAAAGTCATACTGAGGCACATCAAGATCAGGCTGCTGCAAATGAAAGATGAAGAGGACACCTTGAAAGCAGCAGAGGGAAAAACAGACATTACATTGGAGGAATAACAAGGAGAACAACAGACTGACGAGTAACTCACTGGAAACTAAGTAAGTCAGAAGACAATATACTTTACCCAACATGAAGTGTTGAAAGAAAAACTCCCAATCTAATGTTCTATACCTACCAAAAGAAGCCTTTAAAATTGAAGACATTTTCAGACAGCTGAGATCATTCAGATTGCACCAAAATACTAACTCCTCAGCTCACAAATAAGACAAAGATACCAGTTCTTGCCACTTCTACTTACTTGTACTAGAGATTCTATCATGATGATTAGGCAAGAAAAAGAAATAAAAGGCATCCAGATTGCTGAGGAAAAAGCATAACTATCTCTATTCACAGGTAACAGAATCTTGTATATGGAAAATAAAGAATCCACTAAAAACCTATTAGAATACATCAGTTTATCAAGATTCCAGGATCCAAGACACACATACACTTACAAATTGTTTTTCTACAAACTAGCAGTGAATGTCAAAAGTAAAAGTGAGAAAATAGTTCCATTTTACAATCACATCAACAAGAATAAAATATTTATGAATAAATTTAATAAAAGAAGTGTAAGTAAGACTTGTACATGGAAAACTATAAAACACTGTTGAAACAAATTAAAGACCAAAATGAACAGAAAAACATCCCATGTTTATAGACAAAAAATATTTCATTTTGGTAAAACAGCAATGATCTCTAAAGTGATCTACAAATTTAATGCAATCTCTACCAAGGTGGGATTTTTTTTACAGAAAGTGACAAACTGACCCTAAAATTCACATGGAAATGCAAGGGACCCACTAAAATAACCAAAGCAATCTTGAAAAATAGAAACCAAGTTCTCAGAGGACTCATACTTCCAGATTGACCTTACTACAAAAGCCATAGTAATTAAGACAGTGTGTCTATTTGTTTAGTTTGGAGACAAGGTCCCACTCTGTCACGCAGACTAAAGTCTAATAGCACCATCATACCTCACTGCAACCTCAAATTCCTGGGCACAAGTTTAGTCTCTTGAGTAGCTGGGACTACAGACATATATCACCACGCTCAGTTATTATTTTTATTTTTTGTAGAGTCAGGGTGTCTTTAGTAGACATGGTTTTACCATGTTGGCCAGGCTGGTCTCAAACTCCTGGGCTCAAGCTATCCTCCCGCCTCAGCCTCCCAAAGTGCTGGGATTATAAGCATGAGCCACTGTGCCCAATCAATAGTGTGATACTGACATAAGGCTAGATATACAGATCAAAAGAATTAAGACTAGAAATAAATGTCCACATTTATGTCAACTGATTCAACTGCCAAGGTACCAACACAATTCAACAGAGAAAGAATGGTCTTTTCAACACACAAAAAACTGTGTTCCCGCAAAGACTTGTACACAAATATTCATAGCAACATTATTCATTAACAGCCAAAAAATGAAAACCTTACTGTCCATCAACTAATGAAATAAAATGTGGCAACATCCACACAATAAAATATGATTTGACAATAAAAATAAAGTACAGATACATGCTACAACATGGATGAAACTTAGAAACATTAAGCTAAGTAAAACAAGCTGGGAACAAAAGACCACATGTTATATGATTTCATTTATATAAAATATCCAAAATAGGCAAATCTACAGAGACAGAGACAGATGATTGTGTTGGATTGGGTGAAGGGGGGAGTGGATGAGGAAAAATGGGAAGTTACTTTTATGGGTTTTCTTTCTGGGGTGGTGCTGGGAAGCTACTAAAACTCGCTGCAGCACTGTGGTAATAGTTGTACAACCCCATGAATATACTAAAAACCATTCATTCACAAAGTTTGTGGGTGAATTTTATGTAGATTTTATTACATGTGAACTATATCTCAATTTTTTTAAAGTTTTAAAAAAATAACTATTAAAGGAAGTTCTTCAGACTGACGGAAAATGAACCAATATGTGCCAGGTGTGGTGGCTGAGGTTGAGGTGGATGGCTCACTTGAGTCTAGGAGTTCAAGATCAAACTGACCAACATGGCAAAACCCTGTCTCTTCTAAAAATACAAAAATTAGCTGGGCATGATGGCACATGCCTGTAGTCTCAGCTACTTGGGAGGCTGAGGCAGGAAAATCACTTGAAACTGGGAGGCAGAGGTTGCATGTGGTGAGCCGAGACTGCACCACTGCACTCCAGCCTGGGCAACAGAGTGAGACTCTGTCTCAAAAAAAGAAAAAGAAAATGAACCAATATGAACACAGATCAGGAAATAAATTTTTTTTTAAAAGAAAAACAAAAATAAATATATAAGTAAATAAAAAAGATTTTCTTATATTATTTAAATGACTAATAACTGTTTAAAGCAAATAAAGTAACAAGGTTTAGAGGTTTATATCACATAGAAGGACATGAACTATAAAGACATTAGAAGTTCATTATTCAAATTATACTTAATAAATTAAGGATGCTCATTGTAATCCCTATAACCACTTCTATATACTGAATTGAGTCCCCCATCAAATTCGTATGTGGAAGCCCCAACAGGGCTTTAGGAGAAAAATGTGGTTAAAAGACATTTTAAGGATGGGACTCTAATCCAACAGGATGGTAGGCTTATAAAAAGAGGAAGAAAGAGACACAACCCTGCCTCTCCCATGTGTAGATATATCAAGAAAGTAGCTATATATAAGCCAGGATAAGACATGCGAAACCAAACCCTGCCATAACTTTGATCTTGGACTTTCTAGCCTCCAGAACCGTGAAAAAAATAAATTTCTGTTGCTTAGCCAGCCAATCTATGATATTTTGTTATGGCAGCCTGAGTAGACAAATGGAAACACTAAAAAAATTACAAAGAGGTAATTTTTATATAAATGGAATTTGAAAAGCTCAATGCACACAAAAACACAGAATGATAAAGAACAGATAAGAGCAGCAAGAAATAGCAAGATGACAAGGTTAAAACCCAGCTATGTAAGTAATGGCATTAAATGTAAATGAACAAAACAGTCTGATTAAAAGCCAAAGGTTTTAACAGTGGATAAAGAAACATGTCCAGGGCTAGGCATGGTGGCTCAGGCCTGTAATCCCAGCACTTTGAGAGCCCAAGGTGGGCAGATCACAAGGTTAGGATTTTGAGACCAGCCTGACCAATATGGTAAAATCCCGTCTCTATTAAAACTACAAAAAAAATTAACCAGGCATGGTGACACGCACCTGTAATCCCACCTACTCAGGAGGCTGAGGAAGGAAAATTGCTTGAACTCAGGAGGCGGAGGCTGCAGTGAGCAGAGATGACACCACTGCACTCCAACCTGGGCGACAAAGCAAGACTCGGTCTCAAATAAAAAAAGAAAAAGGAAAAAAGTCCAACTATAAGCTATTTAAAAGAGTCACAATGTAAATTCAAGAAAGAAGAATTAAAATACAAGGAGAAAAAAAGATAAACAATGCAAAAACAAATCAGAAGAAAACCAACATGGCTCAATAACATCAAACAAAGTAGATTTTAAAATAAGGAGTTTTAGGCCAGGTGCGGTGGCTAACACCTGTAATCTCAGCACCTCAGGAGGATGAGGCAGGTGGATCACCTGAGGTCAGGAGTTCCAAGACCAGTACAGGCAACACAGTGAAACTCCATCTCTACTAAAATACAAAAACTTAGCCAAACATGGCAGTGTGTGCCTGTAATGCCAGTTTCTCAGGAGGCTGAGGCAGAATTGCATGAACTCGGGAGGCAGAGGTTGAAATGAGCGGAGATCGCACCAATGCATTCCAGCCTAGGTGACAGAGAGCAAGACTCCATCTCAAAAAATAAATTAATTAAAAAAATAAACAAGGTTTTATCAGAAATAAATAGGCACATAATAAAATCTTTAAGAGCTTAATTCACCAATAAAACATTAACAACCCTAAAAGTATATGTACCTAATTATATAGCTTCAAAATATTTGAAGCAAAGGTTTATAGTACTGAAAAGAGAAACAGACAACTCCACAACTACAATGGGAGATTTTAATCCAACTTTCTCAGTAACTGACATTAAAAAAAAAAATCAGGAAATAGAAGAACTGAATAATACTACCAATCAAACTTACTTGATAAGCCTGTAGAACATTATATCCAACAACTGTAAATTACATACATCTTTCTCAAGTATACATCAAGTATCAATCAAAAGCAGATCACATACTAGACAATAAAGCAAATCCTTGATAATTTCCAAAGGTTTTAAGCCATATGTTTTTTGACAACAATGGAATAAAACTACAAATCAGTAACAAACATCAACTCAACATACCAAATTTGTAGAAGGTACCAAACGTAGTGCTCAAGAATTAAACGTACAGTTTAAAATATATATAAATGAAAAAGTCTAAAATCAATTATCTGAAACAGGAGTTAATAATTTTTTTTTTCTGTAAAGGGCTAAACAATAAAAAAATTTTAGGCTTTGCAGTCCATAAAGTCTCTGTTGCAACTACTCAACTCTGCCATGTCAGGACAAAAAAATGCTACAGACAATACATAAGCAAATGAGCATCACTGTCTTCCAAAAAATAGGACAGTGAAATTTGAACTTTATTTAATTTTCACATCATAAACAACTACTCTTTTGCTTTTCCCCCAACCACTGAAAAGTGTAAAAATAATTCTTAGCTTAAAAGCCAAGTAAAAACCAGTGGTAGGCACACATGGTCCATGGGTCTTAGTCCACCAACCCCTAATCTAAGGCAAACTAAACCAAAAACAAGTGGAACAAAGGAGTTAATTATGAGAGAAAAATCAACAACATAGAAAAAAATAAGAAGTCATGATTTGAAACCTCCCAACAAGAAAACTCTGTGGCTTCACTGATAAATTCTATCAAATATATAATTGAAAAAAAAGCAATCTTGCACAAACTCAGCAAATACAGAGAACAGAACACTTTGCAACGTGTTTTATGTGGTAACCATAACCCTAGTGCCAACACGTCAGAAATAAAAGTATAAACAAATATCCCACATGAATTTGGTGCAAAAATCCTCAATAAAATATTAGCAAACTGAAACCAGTAATATCAAAAAGGATGATATCATCATGGCCAGTTAATGTTTAGCCCAAAAATGTAAGAATGGTACAACATCACCCCTTCCCCCCCCATTAATGTTAATTCACCATATTAACAAAATAAAGGGGGAAGATGTGATATTTCAATGGAGTTAGAACAATTATTTAATGAAATTCAACACTCATTCTTAACAACATTCAGGATAATGGGGAATAGTCGGAAAATATTTCAACGTGATAAAGAGCACTGTACAAAAACTATACCCAACATCTAACAAAAAATACAGAATGAGTTTAAGATCAGGAGACATGAATGACCACTCCAAAAAATTTTTGTTTTTTTTAAGACAGCATCTCACTCTGTCCCCCATGCAGTGGCACAACCACGGCTCACTGCAACCTGAACCTTCCAGGCTCAACTCAAGCAATCCCCCCACCTCAGCCTCTCAAGTAGCTGGGACTACAGGTGTGCACCACCATGCCCAGCTGATTGTTTTTCTAAGTTTTTACAGACATGGGGGTGAGCTGGGTGGGTGTCACTATGTTGCCAGAGCTGGTCTCAAGCTCCTGGGTTCAAGTTATCCTCCTGCCTCGGCCTTCCAAAGTGCTGGAATTACAGGAGTGAGCCACTGCACCCTGTCTCAAATTTCTTTTCAACACAGTACTGGGAATCCAAGCAATGCAATAAAGCAAGAGAGAGAATAGGCATAAAGATTGGAAAGAAAATGTAAAACTAATTCAGTTCACAGGTAACATTGTATATATAGAAAATTTCTAAAGGAATCTATAAATTGGTAAAAATCAACTGCATTTCTATATACTATCAGAAAATTGGGAAATTATTTCAAATGCCAGTTACAAGGATCATTTTTTAAAGCACCTAGAAATAAGTTTAATTAAAAACTGAAAAGAATAAATTATGGCTAAGATAAACTAAGATCTAAATAAACAAAGATATATACCATGTTTATTAGAAGATTCAATGATGTCAACATATCAAGTCTTTTCAAATGGATCTATTATTCAAGGCAATTCCAGTGGACTTTTTTCATGGAAATTGGCAAAATGACTCAAAATTTATGTGGAAATACAAAGAACCTAGAATAACCAAAATAAGGAGGGGGGGGGAGTTCAAAGGCTTACATAAACCAATTCTAAGACTTATTATGAATCTACTATCATAAAGACAGCATGGTATTGGCGAAAAAAATAGAAAACATGGACAAATAAATCACTGGAATGGAAATTAGTACAAAATAAATCTATGTGTACACATATAGTCACCTGATTTCCCTAAGCACCAATGCAATTTAATGGAGAAAATATTTTCAATAAGTGATGCTAGAGCACCTAGCCATCTGCATGGAAAGATATGAACCTTGACCCTTCAGAGCATGTAAAAAATTATTAATAATTCAAGACAGATCATAGATTTAAATGTGAAAAATAAAACAACATCCCCCTTCCAAATATTTCACTTAACTGGTGAAAATAGCCATCTCTTTATCAACTGTTTTATAATTTTACTACATAAGTTATATAATATAAAAGCCACCCACATTTTAAGTGTTAACTCAATAATTTTTAATAAATGTATAGTTATTAGCCATTACCACAATCCAGTTTCCCTTTAACTGTTTTTAAAGGTTAAGCCAACAAAAACTACAGAAAAGCCACAAGCCAATCAATTTCCATCATCAAGCCCACTCTTTTCCCTTTCCCAATTATCTCAGTTCTTATGTATATCACATATAAATGACATGCTATATCAAGTAATTTAAGTTTAATGCTTAAATTACTTGCTATGTTATCCTGGTATCGTCACATTTCAAGATATAACTTTCATAATCAGAAAAAAATTTTATCTTCTTTTCATTTAGCACACAACCTGCATTATGTTTGCAGTAGCTGGGAAATCACATGAGTATAGATCTTGGCCGATAATTCAATAACTGCTTTCACATTTCTGAGAAATTGAACTTGCTAAGTTATACTCTCAGAAAGAATTTCTTCTATTTTCCAACAAAAGCTTTATACATAATGCATGAAATCTTGCCTTGGTGAGAGAATTTTACAGTTAAGTTTCATTCTTCTAAGTCTCTTCTATCCAAATAAATTAGGTGACAGAATACCTAGGCAAAACCAATGAATTACAAACATCAGTTAATTAAAAGGATTATTTTTTTGTTGGCAGTATGTAATCTATGCAACAAATATTAATGTGTGACAATACTAACCACTCTAAAACACATTAAGAAAGTTTTTTTAAGAAAGTTTTAAATACCACTGATAAACTCATTCACTAAACATGTGCTGAGTGCCCAGTAGTGCCAGACATTTTCTTAGGCACAAAGATTAACAAAGTAAATAAAGCACTGTCTCTACATTCAAGGAATTTAAGGCCAGTGCAGGAGACAGACAACATGATGTGCTTTAACAGATGCTATGATAAACATATATATAGGCAATAGGGTACACATTAGAAGAACCCATATTATAACACCTTCCATAAAACTGGTGCTTAGCATGGCCTATATAACTAAACTGCACATCCTGGACATGTATCCAGGAACTTAAAATTAATTTTTTTAAAAAAAGGAAACAGGATTAAAAAAACAAAACTGGTGCTTAGGCCATACACAATGGGTCACACCTGTTATCCCAGCAGTTTGGGAGATCAAGGTGGGCGAATCACTTGAGCTCAGGAGTTCAAGACCAGCCTGGGCAAAATGGCAAAACCCCGTCTCTACGAAAAATACAAAAAACAATTAGTCAACTGTTCATGCCTGTAGTCCCAGCTACCTATGGGGCTGAAGTGGGATGATCATGACCCCAGGAGGTCAAGGCTGCAGTGAGCCAAGATCGCGACACTGCACTCTACTTGGGTGACAAAGTGAGACCCTGTCTAAAAAAAAAAAAAAAAAAAAAAAAACTAGTGCTTAACTTGATAGAACAAAGAAATCCACTGGAAAAGAGAAATGTAGAGTACAGAAAAAAAACAAAAGAGCTCTTTGCAGGTAAAGGCAGGAGGATTGCTTGGACCCAAGAGGTAGGGACCAACCCGGGAAACACAGTGAAATCTGCTATCTACAAAAAATGAAAATAAAAAATTAGCCAGGCATGGTGGCACATACCTATAGTCAGACCAAACTACTCAGGAAGCTCAGGTGAGAGGATCACTTGGAGAGACCAGGAGGCCAAGGTTGCAGTGACCCATGGACTGTGTTGCTGCAATTCAGCCTGGGTGACAAACCAAAAGCCTGCCTCAATTTAAAAAAAAAAAAGCACAGTACAATGATGAGAACCACCACACCAAGGTTCATAACTGTGAAATTTTACAATACGAGGCATCAATAAAAGGTTCTGAAAGCACTAGAGGGCAAGGTCACATTCAAATCACCAGGGCAAAACATGACATCAAACTTCTCAATAGGAAACTGGGAGGCAACAACACATTTTCAAAGAACTCTTTACAGAAACAATTTTATAAAGTGTGAAAAGCAGAATGAAGCCATTTCCCAACATATAGGAAAAAATTTAGGGGTAAACAGAGGTGAAGCTGGGAACTATTTTCATCATAAGTAGTTTTACTTAAATATCTTAAAATTCTATGTTCCATAGATACTTCACAAAGAAACTAATGAGAAATAAACTTCACAAAACAACACAAACCAGTAAAGAAAGCTTAAGATACAGGGCACAAAATAACCTACATGAGGCTGGGCACAGTGGCTCACACTTGAAATCCCAGCACTTTGGTAGGCTGAGGTGGGAAGATCACTTGAGGTCAGGAGTTTGAGACCAGCTTGGCCAACCTGGTAAAACCCTGTCTCTACTAAAAACACAAAAATTAGCTGGGCATGGAGGCATGCGCCTATAGTTCCAGCTATTCAGGCGGCTGAGGCGGGAGAACTGCTTGAACTCGGATGGCAGAGATTGCAGTGAGCTGAGATTGCGCCACTGCACTCCAGCATGGATGACAGAGGGAGATTCTGTCTCAAAACAAATGAACAAAAAAGAACCTACATGAAAAGAGGAAATGTCAAGTTAGCAGGATGATAGCAAAGGAAGATCCCAAGATGGCAGCTTGGTAGGAGGTGCCTAGAGAACAACCAGATCAGATTGGCAAAGGAAAATAAAGAGCCCCCGAAGGAAGTATGGCAGAGGAGGTACCCACAAAATTTACTTTCAACAGATGAATGTGTGCACACATATGGATTAATTTGTGTGTATGAATGAACCTAAAGATTTTATTAAAGAATGTGGGTAGACATGAGAAGCAAGGAAAGATCTAAAATCAATATCCTAATGTGAAAATTAAAAGAACTAGAGAAGCAAGATCAAACAAATTCAAAAGCTAGCAGAAGACAAGAGCAGAACTGAAGGAGATAGAGGAGATAGAGACACAACGCTTCAAAAAAAAAAATCAATCAATCTAGGAGCTGGTTGTTTGAAAAGATCAACAAAATAGATCGACCACTAGCCACACTAATAAAAAAGAGAGAAGAATCTAATAGATGCAATTAAAAAAAATGATAAAAGGGATATTACCACCAATTCCACAGAAATACAAGTAACTACCATCAGAGATTACTACAAACACTTCCATGCACATAAACCAGTAAATCTAGAAGAAATGGATAAATTCCTGGACACTTACACCCTCCCAAGACTAAACCAGGAAGAAGTGGAATCCCTGAATAGATCAATAACAAGGTCTGAAGTGAGGCAGTTAATTAATAGCCAACCAACCAAAAAAAGTCCAGGACCAGATGGGTTGACAGCTGAATTCTACCAGAGATACAAAGAGGAGCTGGTACCATTACTTCTGAAACTATTCAAAACAATACAAAAAGAGGGAATCCTCCCTAACTCTTTATGAGACCAACATCATCCTGATACCAAAACCTCGCACAGATACAGCTAAAAAAGAAAATTTCAGGCCAATATCCATGATGAACATTGATGCAAAAATCCTTAACAAAATACTGGTAAACTGAAAACAACAGCACATCAAAAAGCTTATCCATCACGATCAAGTCGCCTTCATTCCTGGGATGCAAGGCTGGTTTAACAAATGAAAATCTATAAATGTAATCCATCACATAAACAGAATCAAAGACAAAAACCACATGATTCTCTCAATAGATGCAGAGAAGGCCTTTACCAAATTCAACAGCCCTTTATGCTAAAAACTCTCAATAAACTAGGTAACAATGGAACCTGTCTCAAAATAATAAAAGTTATTTATGACAAACCCACAGCCAATATCATACTGAATGGGCAAAAACTAGAAGCATTCCCTTTGAAATCTGGCACAAGAAAAGGGTGCCCTCTCTCACCACTCCTATTCAACATAGTACTGGAAGTTCTGGCCAGAGCAAACAGGCAAGAAAAAAAAAAAAAGGCATTCAACTAGGAAGACAGGAAGTAAAATTGTCTCTATTTGCAGATGACATGATTGTGTATTTACAAGACCCCATTATCTCAGCCCAAAATCTCCTTAAGCTGATAAGAACTTCAGCAAAGTCTCAGGATACAAAATCAGTGTGCAAAAATCACAAGCATTCCTATACACCAAAAACAGACAAACAGCCAAATGATGACCAAACTCCCATTCACAACTGCTACAAAGAGAATAAAATACCTAGGAATACAACTAACAAGGGATGTGAAGGACCTCTTCAAGAACTACAAACCACTGCTCAAGGAAACAAGAGTGGACACAAACAGATGGAAAAACATTCTATGCTTAGGGTAAGGAAGAATCAGTATAGTGAAAATGGCCACATTGCCCAAAGTAATTTACAGATTCAATGCTATCCCTATCAAGCTACCACTGACCTTCTTCACACAACTGGAAAAAAACCACCTTAAACCTCATATGGAACCAAAAAAGGACCCACATAGCCAAAACAATTCTAAGCAAAAAAAGCTGGAGGCATCACACTACCTGACTTCAAACTATGCTACAACAAGGCTCCAGTAATCAAAAGAGCATGGTACTGGTACCAAAACAGAGATATAGACCAGTGGAACAAAACAGAAGCCTCAGAAGTAAAGCCACACATCTACAACAATCTGATCTTTGACAAACCTGATAAAAACAAGCAATGGGAAAAGGATTCCCTATTTAATTTATGGTGTTGGGAAAACTGACTAGCCATGTGCAGAAAGCTGAAACTGGACCCCTTCCTTATACCTTATACAAAAATTAACTCCAGATAGATTAAAGATTTAAACATAAGACCTAACACCATAAAAACTCTAGAAGAAAACCTAGGCAGTACCATTCAGGACACAGGCACAGGCAAGGACTTCATGACTAAAAACACCAAAAGCAATGGTAACAAAAGCCAAAATAGACAAATAGGATCTAATTAAACTTACGAGCTTCTGCACAGCAAAAGAAACTACCATTAGAGTGAACGGGCAACCAACAGAATGGGAAAAAAATTTTGCAATCTACCCATGTGACAAAGGACTAATATCCAGAATCTACAAAGAACTTAAACAAATCTACAAGAAAAAAAAACAACCTCATCAAAAAGTGGGCAAAGGATATGAACAGACACTTTTCAAAAGAAGATATTTAAGCAGCCAACAAACATATGAAAAAAAGCTCATCATCACTGGTCATTACAGAAATGCAAATGAAAACCACATTGAGAGATAATCTCATGCCAGTTAGAATGGCAATCATTAAAAAATCTGGAGACAACAGATGCTGGAGAGGATGTGGAGAAATAGGAACACTTTTACACTGTTGGTGGAGTGTAAATTAGTTCAACCACTGTGGAAGACAGTGGGGCAATTCCACAAGGATCTAGAAATAGAAATACCATTTGACCCAGCAATCTCATTACTGGGTATATACCCAAAGGATTATAAATTGTTCCATTATAAAAACACATGCAACATGCACACATATGTTCACTGTGCCACTGTTTACAACAGCAAAGACTTGGAACCAACCCAAATGCCCATCAATGATAGACTGGATAAAGAAAATGGGGCACATATATACCATAGAATACTATGCAGCCATAAAAAAGGATGAGTTTATGTCCTTTGCAGGGACATGGATGAAGCTGGAAACCATCATTCTCAGCAAACTGACACAAGAACAGAAAACCAAACACTGTATGTTCTTACTCATAAGTGGGTGTTAAACAATGAATACACATGGACACAAGGAGAGAAGTATCACACACCAGGGCCTCTTGGGGGGTGGGGGGGGCTAAAGGAGGAATAGCAGAAGGTGAGGGGATTAGAGAGGGATAACGTTAAGAGAATTACCTAATGCAGATCACAGGGGATACATGCAACAAACCACCATGGCATGTGTATACCTATGTAACAATCCTGCATGATCTGCACATGTACCCCAGAACTTTAATTTTTTAAAAAAGAAAAATATCAATAGATCCAACATAGAATTTTACAGTACTAAATGTCACCTCTAGATATGAATTTTGTTCTGTATCTTAGGTAAATTTATAAGTGTCTTGTGCTAGCAACAAAAATATACGTACTTTTGTGAACTATAAATTTTCTAAATAAATTTTACAGGCTAGAAAACAAAAGAATGTGGGTAGAATGAGCACCAGTATATATAAAACTACAAATATTTTTAAAAAGCAATAATTAACTACTACAATACAAAGTTATAAAAGAAAATTAACTCATAGTAACACATTTGGCTCAGCAGTATAGATTTACCTTATAACATAAAAAATGGATTATTTGGCCAGGCTTGGTGGCTCACACCTGTAATCCCAGCACTTTGAGAGGCCAAGGCAGGAGGATTGCTTGAGCATAGGAGTTGAAGACCAGCCTGGGAAACATGGTGAAACCCTATCTCTACAAAATTTAAAAAATTAGCCAGGCAAGGTAGCACACACTTATAGTCCCAGCTACTAAGGAGGCTGAGGTGGGAGGATCAGTTGAGCCCGGGAGGTTGAGGCTGCAGTGAAGTGTGATCACCCACTGCACTCCAGCCTGGGCAACTGAGTGAAACCTTGTCTCAAAAAAAGAAAGAAAAATTAGTTGACCAAAAATTATGATAACTATACAAAGAGAATTTTTTTAAAAAGAATAACTATACTAAGAAGATTTTTAAAGTACTACTAAAAGACCTATATATTATACTAGAAAATAGTTTTAAATGGATTACATGTAAAATTGATAATTACTTGGCATTATACATATGACCTAGACAGAGGCAAATACCACAAGAAATAGCTAAAATGGAAAAACTAATTTCCTCTGTGAAGAAAACTAGGGAATGAAAAACAGTAAAGCAAGCCACTACTATTTTTCATCATAGGTGGTTTTATTTAATCTTTTTAAATTATTTATTATGTATTTGCTGTATAATGAGCTTGTCTGGTCTTTGTCCAGGGTTCCTGGGACAAAGCTTCTAAATCTTTGGTATTTCCAGAGTGACAGAAGTGTCTGTAATTCATGAGCCCACTGATTCACACCTGAGTTTATGCTAATAACGTGACCTATGGTGGACCCCTAAATAGTTCCAGAATGGCATTAGTCTCCAAATAACACTGTGATTAAAGAACTGCGACTCTAAGCCAGCTCAACCTCTAGGGTGGGGAAAAGAACAGAAGCTCAATCACAGATTTAGTCAATTACCCCTACATAATGAACCCCCAAAATTTTGAATACCAAAGCTTAATAAAGCTTCTTGGTTGGTGAGCACATTGATGTCCTAGGAAGGTGATGCACCCTATGTGTTTCCATGGGGAGAGAGCATGAAAGCTCTGTATTTAAGACCCCCCCAACCTTGGTTTTTATGTCTCATTAGGCTGGTCCTAATTTGCACTCCTTTTTTTTTTTTTTTTTTTTTTTTTTGGAGATGGAGTCACACTCTATCTTCCAGGCTGGAGTGCAGTGGTGCAACCTCAGCTCACTGCAATCTCCACCTCCCAGGTTCAATCGATTCTCCTGCCTCAGCCTCCTGAGTAGCTGGGATTACAGGCACACACCATCACGCTCAGCTAATTTTTGTATTTTTAGTAGAGACGGGGTTTCACCATGTTGGTCAGGCTGGTCTCGAACTCCTGACTTCATGATCCACCCGCCTCGGCCTCCCAAAGTGCTGGGATTACAGGCATGAGCCACTGTGCCCGGCCCTAATTTCTATTCTTTACAGAAAAATTCTAATCCTAAATACAGCATTTTCCTGAGTTCGTGAGTCTAGTAAATTCGTGAACCTGAGAGAGATTGTGAGAATCTCAGGATTTGTAGCCAAGTGCTGAAAGGTACAGGTGGTCTACAGTCCCCAGTGTGGTTAATGTCTCAACTAGGGGCAGTCTTGTTGGGGACCATACATTTAAACCCATGGAATCTAACTATGGATTCTAATTCAATATATCAGGTGGGGTTAAAACAGAATGGTACAATTTTTACAATCTTTTTCAAATTGAAAGGCAACCGTATACCTCTGAAAAGTTAAGCAGATTAGCAACAGTACTGAATATCCTTTTAAAAATTATAATTCTGGCCAGGCACAGTGGCTCACACCTGTAATCCCAGCACTTTAGGAGGCCAAGGCAGGTACATTACCTGAGGTCAAAAGTTGGAGACCAGCCTGGCCAACATGGAGAAACCCAGTCTCTATTAAGAATACAAAATTAGCCAGGCATGGTGGTGCATGCCTGTAATCCCAGCTATGCAGGAGGTTGAGGCAGGAGAATCACTTGAACCCACAAGACAGAGGTTGTAGTGAGCTGAGATCACACCACTGCACTCCACCCTGGGCAACAAGAGCGAAACTCTGTCTCAAAAAAAAAAAAAAATTATAATTCTGACAAGGGCAAAACTAGAAGAATGTTGCAACAATCTGAGCAATACACTCAAGAGACAGTAATAAATGCACCAAAGTAGTTAAGAACCAACAATGACTAGTTATAAAACGTCTTACCAAAGAGGTGGAATACAGTAAGGACCATGGTCAGGCAGTTACCATCATAAAGGTATACCAATTAAAAACAATGTGATTTGGACCTTAAGAGTAGACAAACTGATTAAGGGAATAAAACAGTGTCCAAGAATATACACATATATACATCACCTGAGTAACCCCAACAATCAATAAATAATACAAAAAGGTGTTCAACTTTGCTAATCACTAGAAAAAGACAAACTGCAACCACAATGCTCCCACTTTTGCCACTATTTGCCACATAGTACTGAAAGTCCTAGTTAGAGCAATTAGACAAGAAAAAGAAATAAAGCACGTACAAACTGTCAAGAAGTAGGTAAAGGTATCTCTATTAATAGATGGTGCAATCTTATATATAGAAAACTTCAAGAATCCACACATACACACACAAAAAAACCCACTCAGTCCCTCCCAACACAAACCACTCAATTAATATACAAATTCAGAAAAGTTGAAAGCTACAAACTCAACACACAAAAATCAGTTGTATTTCTACACAATCAACAATATGCAATACAAAAGAGCCATGGGCAATATAAAAGAAAAACACTCAATATATAATAGCATCAAAAAGAATGAAATACTTAGGAATAGATTTAACTAAGAATGCAAAACACTTTTACATTGAAAACTATGAAAGCATTACTGAAAAATACTTTAAAATATTCTATGTTCATGAAGAGGAAGACAACCCAAAGTGATGTACTAATTCAATGGCATGCTTATCAAAATCCCAATGGGATTTTTCAAAGGTGAAAAATGGAATCTCAGCCAGGCACAGTGACTGTAATCCCAGCACTTTGAGAGGTTGAGACAGGTAGATCACGAGGTCAGGGGTTCAAGACTGGCCAATATGGTGAAACCCTGTCTCTACTAAAAATACAAAAATTAGCTGGGCTTGGTTAACTGGGAGGCTGAGGCAGAAGAATCGCTTGAACACAGGAGGCAGGGGTTGCAGCAAGCCAAGATCACACTACTGCACTCCAGCCTGGGTAACAGATTGAGATTCCGTCTCAAAAAAAAAACAAAAGGAATCTCAAGGGACATTAAATAGCAAAAACAAATTTGAAAAATAAAAACAAAGTTCTCCGGTTTAGCATCAAGAGAAAAAAAAAAAGAGCAAAGTTGGTGGTCTCACACACTGCTCAATTTCAAAATTTCTAATAATCAAAATAAGGTGGTACCAGCATAAAGATAAAACATACAGGCTAACAGAATACATAGGGCTGAGAAATCAGTCCTCACATATGTGGTCAACTGATTTTCAACAGGTGCAAAGATCATTCGATGGGAAAAGGAAAGGCTTTTTAATGAATGGTGATGGGAAAACTGGATGCACACATGCAGAAGAATGAAAGTGAACCCTTACCTTATACCAACAAAAATACTCGGCCAAGCATGGTGGCTCATGCCCTGTAATCCCAGCACTTTGGGAGGCCAAGGCAGGAGGATCACCTGAGGTCAGGAGTTTGAGACCAGCCTGGCCAACATGGCAAAACCTCATCTCTACTAAAAATACAAAAATTAGCTGGGCATGGTGGCTGGCACCTGTAATACCAGCTACTCAAGAGGCTGAGACAGGAGAATCACTTGAACCTGAGAGGCAGAGGTTGCAATGCACTGTGCCTCTCAGGTTCCACTGAGAGGAACCTGAGTGGTACGAGATCACACCACTGCACTCCAGCCTGGGTGACAGAGCAAGACTGTCTTAAATAAAAAAAACAAAGGCAGGTGCAGTGGCCCCACGCCTGTAATCCCAGCACTTTGGGAGGCTGAGGCGGGTGGATGGCTTGAGATCAGGAGTTCGAGACCAGGCTGGCCAACATGGTGAAACCATCTCTAAAAAATAAATAAATAAATAAATAAAAATAAAAGGCCAGGTGTGGTGGCTCACGCCTGTAATCCCAGCACTTTGGGAGGCCAATGTGGACAGATCACAAGGTCAGGAGTTCGAGACCAGCCTGGCCAACACGGTGAAACCCCGTTTCTACTAAAAATATAAAAATTAGCCAAGCATCGTTGCATGCACCTGTAATCCCAGCTACTTCAGAGACTGAGGCACAAGAATCACTGGAACCCAGGAGGCAGAAGTTTCAGCAAGCCAAGATTGCACCACTGCACTCCAGCCTGGGCAACACAGCAAGACTCTGTCTTAAAAAAAAAAAAAAAAAAAAAAAAACTAACAACAAAAATAACTACAAGAGCATAATATTAGGAAATAACCTTCATTTAATAATTATCTGAATATATTATAATGAGTAAGTAAGAATAACTGAAAGAAGGGAAAAATCAAGAGTTAGGAGAACCAAGTAAATGATGCAGTAAAAGCCAAGTAAACAAAAATATAGTTTAAAGTAGAAGAAAATGATCAAACAACAGCAAATGTAGCAAATAAAGCCTAAATAAAGATATGTGTTTACCAATGATAACATTAGCTAAAACAAAGTAGAGTGACAGAACAATTATATATCAGTAACTGAATAGAAAATGGGAAAAAATGGGTGTGTGTGTGAGTGAGTGAGTGTGTGTGTGTGTGTGTGTGTGTGTGTGTGTGTATATGCATGTGTATATAATTTTTTAAATCCTTAAATCAGAGGTTGGCAAATTTTTCCTGTAAAAGAACAGACAGTAAATATTTTAGGCTTTACAAGCATCATATGGTCTCTATCACATATTCTTATACATATATAAAAATAGACTACAGGCCAGATTTGCCCCATTCCTGCCTAAAAATAATTTCTGCTACCAAATCAAGCATTTAGAGACAAAGTTTACATATAGCTAAATACCATTTTCATACATGAAGATAATGCTATTTCTTAGAGCATGACTGAAGTTGCTTTTCTCCCTTCAGTAACAGAGATACTATATGTTAATGTATCTGAACCACTCTCTTGATCCATTAAAATCAAAAGCTTAACCATTATGTAATCCCAACAGCTGCTCTCTATAACAAAAAAATAAACCTGGCTGGGCGCAGAAGCTCATGCCTGTAATTCTAGCACTATGAAAGGCCAAGTTGGCAGATCACTTCAGCTCAGGAGTTTGAGATCAGCCTGGGCAACACGGCAAAACCTCATCTCTACTAAAAATGCAAAAAATTAGCCAGCCACAGTGGTGCATGCCTGTAGTCCCAGCTACTCGGGAGGCTGAGGTAGGAGAACCACCCAAGTCCAGGAAGTTGGGACTGCAGTGAACTGTGATTGTGCTACTGCACCCCATCCTAAGTGACAGAGCCATACAATGTCTCAAAAAACAAACCAACAAAAATACATCTGATCCTTTCAGCTAACAAACTCCTTCAGGCCCTATCCTCCAAAGGAATTTTAATAAATTCTGCATCATCCAGCAGTAGATTAAACTGCTTCTAGATAACAAGGGTAAAAATATAATTTGTGGTCAACTGTTTAAATCTTATTTTAATTGTGTTAGATAATCAAGATGATTAAGATGTGACTGAAGAGTCAAGTTTAAAGGTGGCATCTACCATTTGCAATTATAAACAATACCACAGCAAAAAGTATACACTCGAAGAACCTTTCCCCTTTGACAAAAAACTGTACACATTGCTTGAGTAGCACTTACTCCTGCTGTAACAATCCTTAGAAAAAGCAAAGCAATAACCAGATCACAGACAAAGCAAGGGAAACTCATGAGCATGAGGACTCCAAATTCAAAAAATAGTAGCTGTTAAGTGGCCTACAATTTTAGCAAGAAAAGGAAAGCAAAGGAAAGTTGTGTGCAGGGATTGATTTACTTTTGCTGAACTTGGGTTTAAAAATCAAAATAAGGCAAGTTCAGGCCAGGCACAGTCGCTCATATCTGTAATTCCAACACCTGGGGAGGCCAAGGTAGGTGGATCACCCGAGGTCAGGAGTTTGAAACCAGCCTGGCCAACATGGTGAAACCCTATCTATACTAAAAAAATATAAAAAATTTAGCCAGGCAGGGTGGTGCACACCTGTAATCCCAGCTACCTGGGAGGCTGAGGCAGAAAAATCGCTTGATTCTGGGAGCCCAAGGCTGCAGTGAGCTGAGGTGGTGCCACTGCACTCCAGCCTGGGCAACAGAGACTCTGTTTCAAAAATAAATAAATAAGGCAAGTTCAAGCAAAAAGAAACAACAGCCTTATTCATAATAGTCAAGATATGGAAGAAACCTGAGTCCTTTGATAAAGGAAAGAATTAATAAAATGTAACTTATACAGCAGTTCCTCAGTATCTATGGGGACTGGTTCCAGGACCAGACAGCAAAATCCACAGATGCTGAAGTCTCTGATATAAAATGGTGCAGTATTTGCATATAACCTATGTATATTCCCCTCATATACTTTAAATCATCTCTAGATTACTTATATAATACAATGTAAATGCTATATAAATGTTATAAAACATTGTTTACGTAATAATAGCAAGAAAAAAAGTCTGCACATATTCAGTAAAGACACAATTCTTTTCCCAAATATTTTCAATTTGCAGTTGGTTGAATCCACAGACGAGTAATCCACAGATACAGAGGGCCAACTGTGTATCTTTTCAATGGAATATTATTCTGCCTTTAAAAAGATAAAAATTAGGGCCAGGTACAGTGGCTCACTCCTGTAATCCCAGCACTTTGGGAGGACGAGGTAGGTGGATAGCTTGAGGCCTGGAGTTTAATACCAGCCTGGCCAACATGGCAAAATCCCATCTCTACTAAAAATAAATGAGCCGGGTGCAGTGGCGCATGCCTGTAATCCCAGCTACTCAGAGGGCTGAGGCATGAAAATCGCTTGAACCCAGGAAGCAGAGGTTGCAGTGAGCCGAGAACACACCATTGTACTCCAACCTGGGCTACAGAGCGTGACTCTATCTTCAAAAAAAAAAAGACAAAAATCATACCAGTTGTGACAACATAGATGAACCTAGAGAATACTATGCTAAGTGAAATAAGCAAAACAAAAAAAGACAAATACTGCAAAATATTCATAAAAGTAGAACGGTTGTTGCCGGGGGTAGAGAGAGACTGAAAGATGTTGGTTAAAGGGTACAAAGCTTCAGTTATACCAGGTAAATTTTTTTAAAAGTAACAGTAAGCATGCTATTTTAACAAGTAATAATTTTCAGCTTGTTCTTTGGTTGGACAATTTACGGATTAGGATATCCATAGGGCAGTAAATTCATAAACATTAGATACTAATAATAACTCTGAATCCATTTTGTGCCTTATATGGATAAGTTTTGTTTCCATTATGATTTGGGGTTATTTTTCTTCCCTTCTTCAATTACAGCAGACCCACTACATCCATTGGTTCTGTGTCCACAGATACAGCTGGCCAACTAAGGGATGTGAGTATCCTCAGATTTTGGTATCTGGAGAGGGTCCTGGAACCAGTCACCCTCAGATAAAGAAAGTTGCCTGTAATCATGAGTTGTCTATACAATCAACCTTCCATGGAGGCTGCAGCTGTGTATTCAACCAACCACAAATCCAAAATATTTGGGATGAAACAAGGGGGAGGATTTCACAAAGTCCCCAAAACAAAACTTGAATTTGCCATGCACTGAGTACTACACTGAATCCACACAAACCAAGTGATGTACAGGCATTGTGTTAGACATTTTAAGTAATCTAGAGCTGATTTAAAGTATGTGATATGTAGGCATTGTATTAGATATTATAAGTAATCTAGAGAAAATTTAAAGTATACACGTGGATCTGCATAGATTTATATTGCAAATACTACACCATTTTATATAAGGGACTTGAGCACTGTCAGGTTTTGGTATTCTCTTGTGGTCCTCAAACCAACCCCCCCAAGGATATCAAGGAACATTCTAAATACATATGAATAATTCTGGTAAGTTATCCAATTTGCCTGCAATCCTAGATCCTGAACCCAACAGATACTCATAACAGAAAAGTGATCTGTCCCTTCACAGAATGTGAAAGCAGTTGAAGTATATTTTGTAGTGGCTTACATTTATCAACATCTGTAACATTCCACAGAACCAACATGTTAAATCCAACACCCGGCCCATCTCAATCTTCCTTTTATTTCTAAGAACACAAAAACTACTACTTACCATTCAGAAATCTCTTGTTTCAATTGAGGAACTTCACTAAGTGCTGAATCAGTATCCATGAAACCAAGAAAGTCTCGTTTTACATTAAGGGAAGTCTTCTCCAAACCCTTGCCTGATGTTTCATGACCCCTTGACAAAGGATCCAAATCACCTGGTTGTATCTCTGACCCCTGACCTTCTGTAAGACGGACCCGATGACCAGAACTGGAAATATTATTCCCTTCTTGGTCAGAGCTGTTCTTTTGTTTTCCATCTCTCTGGGGCTTACTATTCAGCCCATCATCACGAAAGCCTTTGGCAAATGGATTGTAATCTATTTTCAGCTGAGTAATCTGAATGTTCTGATAAGCTGTTACTGCAAAGAATTCAGTCTGTGGGAAGGTAAAAGTATGGACACCAGGGCCATTTAATTGTATCACCTCCACAGCCTTTTCTGCAGGCACCAAATGAAGCCTCGGCAGGTAACGATGCATAGAGTGCAAGATGATATGCCCTTCTTGGTCCAGTGTATTGTTGGTAAGTTTGAGTTTATAGAAAGATACTGGTTGATGCATCCAATAATGACCTGTGGAAGGAGATTCTGGATGAATAAAAACCCTCCCCAAAACATGAGGCTCAGCCTTCCCACTGGGTTCCCACCAACGACCATTCCACTTATAACGATGGTTATCCACAGGAGATATATCCATGACAAGAATATATTTCAAATTTGAATCTAAACCTGTTATCCAATAACGACAGTAAGGAAACATGCGTCTTCCTTGCTTGGTCAGAATCATTTCTGTGCTTCGATGATAGAACTCATTCCACATACTATTGTTATCGAGGGTAACAGTGATTCCACCCACAGTACAATCAGCTGGAAGGCAAATCTTCCCTTTAGATTTTATAGGTGATGACACACTACTAGCCAAAGCACAGGCATCCTGATTAGTAACCAAAATTCCTTGATCAGTTTTGCCATTTCCTGGCTGCTTTAGGATGACAAAGAAGGTAGGTGCTGCTCCTGCCACTGTTCCACCATCTTGATTAGCCAACATAATCTGCTGTTTCTCCTCCATGATTTCAGTAGGAAACTCAGTAGTAAGACAACTGTAATCACCACATAGTCACAATGGCCTTCCCATCCTAAGAAACAAGCAAAAAAAAAACCAAAAACAAAAAACACCCTTTAATCAAGTGAGTATTTATTTCTTGAACAAAAATACAAGAATGATTACGTCATTCCCGAAATAGTCCTAAATTCTTCCAAGACTTTGCTTCTAAGCCTTTCAATCACATTAAGAATATTTATTCTGGAATATCTAATCATTTTTTAAAGTTCATTTTAATTAGTCAAGATGCCCATATCCTAATCCTCTAACAATTCACTATAAATACTATAATCTCAAAGAAACAAAAGTGTATATTCATTATAAAAAAATAAAAGTATACAAAATTTAAAAGGTAAATTTGAAGGTTATGCATTTTTAAAGTAGCCTAACATTTTATGAATTAATTTGCCAGAAGATTCCTTCATACACCAAGTTCTCCTGGGATGAGCAAATTAAATAAGTAAATTTCCATTTCCATTCCAAAGAGCTAATTGTACAGAATTAGTTCTTCACATGATTCAGGAGACAGACATGGTTTCAGAAATAAGTAAAAAGCTATCTTAACTTCTTAGTACACACATTTAAAGAAGCCATGACAAATCACTGGAACTCAGTGGACCTTAGAATGAAAAAAAATCCATATGAATCTAATATTTAATTTTTTTTATTCCTAAATCCTGAGAAAAGCTTTCTGATAAGACACAAAACCTAAAACCAGCAAAGCCAAAAAAAAAAAAAAGTTGATAAATTTAACATTATATAAGGCCTAGTGCCATGGCTCACACCTGCAATCTCAGCATTTTAAGAGGTCGAGGCGAGTAGATCACTTAAGGCCAGAAGTTCAAGACCAGCCTGCTCAACATGGCAAAACCCCATCTCTACTAAAAATTTTTTAAAAATTAGCCAAGTGTGGTGGTACCTGTAATCACAGTCACTCAGGAGGCTGAAGCATGACAATCACTTGAAACCAGGAGGCAGAAATTGCAGTGAGCCAAGATCATGCCACTGCACTCTAGCCTGGGCAACAAGGAAAGACTCTGTCTCAAAGAAATAAAAATAAAAATAAAAAAATTAAATATTCTGTACATTTTTTAATCTAGCAAAATCATTTAAGCAAAATCAAAAAGCAAACAACCAGGAAAAGGTATCTGCAACTTATAAAGAACTCATTTCCCTAATATACAAAGAGGGCTGGGCATGGTGGCTCACACCTATAATCCCAGCACTTTAGGAGGCAAAGGCAGGAGGATCCCTTAAAGTCAGGAGTCCCTGCCCAACATAGAAAGAGCCCATCTCTGTTAAAAAAAAATAGTGGCCAGGAGCAGTGGCTCACACCTGGAATCCAAGCACTTTGGGAGGCCAAGGAGGTCAGATCACTTGAAGTCAGTTCAAGACCACCCTGGCCAACATGGTGAAACTCCATCTCTACTAAAAATACAAAAATTAGCTGGGTGTGGTGACATGCGCCTATAATCCCGCCTACTCAGGAGGCTGAGGCAAGAGAATCTCTTGAACCCAGAAGGTGAAGCTGCAGTGAGCTGAGATGGCACCACTGCACTTCAGCCTGGGTGAAACAGTGAGACTCTTGTCTCAAAAAATTAAAATAAAAATAAATAACAGTGATAATAATTTTTAAAGGGTTCCTACAAATCAACAAGACCAAATACCTAATAGAAAAATGATTAAAGATAATAAACACAAATGCCTATGAATGTACACATAGTTTAAGAATAAGAGGATAGAAAATTAAAATCCATCTTGAGATACTGTTTTTTTTTACTTATCAGACTGGCAAAAATCAAAGCCTGGTAGTGCTGGAAAGGGTATACATTAACCAGCATTCTCCCCTAACCAGTTACTGGGAGCATAAGAATAACAGAATCTCTAAGACAGAGGGCAACTTGAAAACATCAAAAGTACAAATCCAAATATCATCCTATGACAAAGAAGTTTTTCTAGACTTTGTTTCTTTTAATTCACTTATAAAACCCACTATAGGACTTTACTTTAAATACACACACCTATTATAAATAGTATATACAAGATTATCCCCTGCATTCCCATTTATAACAGCAAAAGACTAGAGAGGAGAAGTCCTTAAAATGGTAAAGCAAATGACAGCACATCCACAGAGTAGAATGGTAACAGTAATAAAAAAGAATGTATAAGCTTAATGAATGCATACAACAAATATCTACAAGATATATTAAGGGTAAAATGTTCAGTAGAGTTGTAAATTGTGCCATACATCTTTTAAAAGTTTTTTATTGTATTTCTTAAACTTCAGGAAGGGAGTATACGTGCAGGTTTGTTTATGAGTATATCGCATAATGTAAGGTTTAGGCGTCTAATAATCCCATCATCCAAGCAGTGAACATAGTACCTGATAAACAGTAGTTTTCCAACCTTGTAAAAGATTTTACCTTTTTAAAGTCAAAGAAATAGTCTTTTGGTGTTAAAAATAAATAAAAAACCAAAGAAAGAAAAAGAATATGTATTTATTTGCTTGACACACACTATCTCCGGAAAGACAGAAAAGAAAACATTAGTATTGGTCATATCCAAGGAAAACTTGATGACTCAGAAAAGATACCCTTTTATACTTTCTAAATTTTGTGCTTTGTGAACACACAACTTTCAAAAACTAAAAAACAGGCCAGGTGGTGGCAGGTGCAGTGGCTCACACCTATACTTTCAGCACTTTAGGAGGCCAAGGTGGGAGAAACGCTTGAGGTGAGGAGTTCAAGACCAGCCTGGTCAACATAGTCAGAGTTGGTCTCTAAAAAAAAAAAAAAAAATTGCAGGTATGGTGGCTAGGAGGCTGAGGCAGGAAGACACCTTGAGCAGCCCTGGAAGTTCAGACTGCAGTGAGTCATAATCACATCACTGCACTCCAGCCAAGGCGACAGAGTGAGACACCATCTCTTTAAAAAATAAAGTTAAAACTAAATTATTAAAAGTTATAAAGAAAAAGGTCACATATATTGTACGATTCCATTTATATGAGATTTCCAACACAGGCAAATCTAGAGAAACAGAGAGCAGATTAGTGGTTTCAGGGGGAGGAGTAACAGGCTAACTGCTAATGGGTGTGGGATTTCTTTTTGGTGTATACTTTAAAATGATGAATTATATGTTATATGAATTATATCTCAATAAAAAGTTATCATAAATTTGAGGCCAGTCACGGTGGCTCATGCCTATAATCCCAATACTTTGGGAGGCTGAGACAGGAGGATCGCTTAAGCCCAGGAGTTTGAGACCAACCCGGAAAACACAGTGAGACTCCACCTCTACAACGGTGTGTACCCGGAGTCCCAGTTACTTGAGCGGCTGAGGTAAGAGGATCACTTGAGCCCGGGGGTGGGGAGGCCAAAGCTGCAGTGAGCTGTGATGGTGCCACTGCACTCCAGTCTAGATGACAGAGTGAGACTGTGTCGGAAGAGAAGAGGAGAGAAGGGGAGGAGGAGGAGAAGGGGAGGAGGAGGAGAAGGGGAG
>PVKP010011634.1:0-60809 GCA_004027715.1 Plecturocebus donacophilus | reverse complement strand
ATTCTGTGAGTTCATCACACTCATCCTCCGTCAAGCCTTGTTCTCTTGCTGAAGGGGAGCTGCGATCCCCTGTAGGAGGAGAGGCATTCTGATTTCGGGTGTTCTCAGCCTTTTTGCACTGGTTTCTTCCCATTTTTGTGGATTTATCCACCTGTCGTCTTTGTAATTGCTGACTTTCAGATTGGGTCTCTGAGTGGACATCCGGCTTGTTAGTTATGAAATTTTTTCTGTTTCTTAGTTTTCCTTCGGGGGGCGCTCCTTCCCCACAGAGCTGGGCCTTCCCGGGTTCAGCTGTGCTCGCTCTCTCCTCAGCGCTTCCAATTGCTGTTCTCCTTGTGGGGATGGGAACAGCGGAGCCTTTGGGCACCCAGTCCTTTACACTCCGTACTGAGAAGCGCCGCGCCGGCCAAAAGAGTCGCGCTGGCGACCCAGGTGGCTCCTTCGCTGGGAATCTCCCAGTCTGTAGGCATCAAAAATTCGTCTGCAATTGCAGCATCCACTCGCTCTCTGCACTTTCACTGGGAGCTACGATCCTGAGCTGCTGCTACGTGGCCATCTTGGATCTCTCTCCGCCCGGTGATGAAATTTTTTTCTGTTTCTCAGTTTTCCTTTGGCGGACGCCCGTTCCCCTCAGAACCGGACCTTCCCGGGTTCGCTGTGCTTGCTATGAAACTCTCAGTCCTCAGCGCTTCCAATTGCTGTTTTCCTTGTGGGGATGGGACCAGCCGAGACCGTCCGTCCCATATACTCCGCACCGGGAAGTGCTGCGCTGGGGCGCCGGCAAAACAGCCACGCCAGCCAAAAGAGTCGCACTGGCGACCCGTGTGGCTCCTCTGCCAGGAATGTCCCGGTCTGTGGGCAACAAAAATTCGTCGGAAAGTGTGGCGTCCACTCGTTCTCTGCGCTTTCACTGGGAGCTACATTCCTGAGCTGTTGCTAATTGGCCATCTTGGATCTCTCTCAATTTCTACATCTTTACAGAAATCTTCAGATACCACGCCTGTAATCCCAGCACTTTGGGAGGCCGAGGCAGGTGGATCATGAGGTCGAGAGATCAAGACCATCCTGGCCAACATGGTGAAACCCCATCTGTACTAAAATACAAAAATCAGCTGGGCATGGGGACATGCCCCTGTAGGACCCTCCCTACTTGGGAGGCTGAGGCAGGAGACTTGCTGGAACCCAGGAGGCGGAGGTGGCAGTGAGTCAAGATTGTGCCACTGCACTCCAGCCTGGTGCCTGGTGACAGAGCAAAACTTGGTCTCAAAAAAAAAAAGAAAAGAAAAAGAAAAGAAAAAAGAAATCTACGGATACTTCCTTTTATCCACAAAGGTAAGGAGTACCAAACCCAAGTGGAATTATGTTGTGCCCACCAGCAAAAGCATGCAACTTACTCAGTTTTGGTCAAATGGCAAAGACTCTAGAAATAAGACACTTGATTCTCATAGTCAGGAGGAGTCCAGCTGATCCAGTTCCCTACGTATAAAATGATTACCTAAACAGTTTTTCAATTCAACATCTTATGAAGACAGCAAAATGATTTGAAATGGCACAACCCACATTCTAAGATAAGTAACTACCACCTCCCACTCATTCAAGCCACTCATAAATATATAACTTACTTATTATAATATTATATAGCTGTAGAATGAAATAATTTATATGACTTAGTGGGAGGGCAAATTTTAGTTGCTAATTTTTATAAAATAAAAAATACATATTTTTAGAATATTATGTCATTGTAGTAGAAATCTCAACCATGTGGAAGTATATAAACCATACAACGGAAGTGTCTCCTTTCTCTCAACCCAGCTGTAGTATTCTTTAAGTTATTCTCAGTGTTTTGTGTGTTGTGTTGATAGGTGGGTGTTTTCAGTTTTTGTTTTGAAACGGAGTCTCGCTCTGTCACCTAGGCTGGAGTACAGTGGCACAATCTCGGCTCATTGCAACCACTACCTTCCAGGTTCAAGTGATTCTTCTGCCTCAGTCTCCCGAGTAGCTAGGATTACAAGTGCCCACCACCACACTCAGCTAATTTTTTTTTGTATTTTTAGTAGAGACAGGGTTTCGCCATATTGACCAGGCTGGTCTCGAACTCCTGGGCTCCAGTGATCTGCCCGCCTCGCCCTCCCAAAGTGCTGGGATTGCAGGGATGAGTCACCATGCCTGGCCCATACGTGGGTTATCTTTAATCCTTTGGTACAAAGGGCCATTTCACTGGGGTCTGGTAACTGAACCCCAAGTCTGGAGCTAATGTTTTGGTGCCCATTACCAGACATGCCCCTGATACCAGGCTGTGTGCCCTCCTGCTGCTGCAGGGTGGAGCGGTGCTCCCTAAACCCACCACACCTGAGCTTTTGGCCCACACTCACTGCAGCGCTGCATGCATTATCTCACCATTTCTAACAGTGCTCACTGAATCTGTGCTCTAGGCTGAGCTGGGGATTCCACAGAAGCAGAAGGAAGGTGTTGTAGAGATTAGAGCTGCCTAAAGTTCCCATCTTTTCTCCTAGACATATTGGTTTGTATTTCCACCCATTTGAACTCAAGCATAACTGAATGACTTTTTTTGACCATTGAAATGTGAACAGAAGTGATATGGGTCACTTCTGGGCCAGTAACATAGATCCGGTAAGTGGCTCACCACATTTTTGTACCTGCCTCTGTAACTAACTGTGGGGATCAAGATAGTGCCTCTGACAGTCTAGGTCTTTCAGTAACTACCATGAGCACGGACCCCGTTTCGATCAGGATGGCCAGTTAGCATAAGCAAGAACTTTGTTGCTGTTGTTGTTGTTGCTTGAGATGGAGTCTCCCTCTGTCGCCCAGGCTGGAATGCAGTGATGTGATCTCAGCTCACGGCAACCTCCACCTCTCAGGTTCAAATGATTCTCCTGCCTCAGCCTCCTAAGTAGCTGGGATTACAGGTGTGTGCCACCACACTCGGCTATTTTTTGTATTTTTAGTAGAGATGGGGGTTTAGCTATGTTGGCCAGACTGGTCTCGAACTCCTGATCTCAGGGGTGATCCTCCCACTTCAGCCTCCCAAAGTGCTGGAATTACAGGCATGAGCCACCACACCCAGCCAGAACTTTTGTATTTTAAAGTCTATCCCAAATTATAGTCTTTTCTCGAGGAGCTCACAAACTAGTAGAGAGACAATGTAGAACCATGGTCTAGAGACTGTGTGAAGTACTGCATATGGCCAAGTAAGTTTTCAAGGGCTAAAATAAAATATGATAATCTTCCCATCCAATCTCTCTCCTATTGCTATCTTTCAGTCTGGTAGCATTAGGCAAACTTCTCACATGTCTTAGATGGGCTATCTCCAAATGAATTAGCCTGCAACACTGGAATAATATGACAAAAATTTTATTTTGTGTATGTGATTACACAGTTTGAAACTAAACTCTATCATTTGCAGCAGAGAAAATACTTTTCTCTGTATCTCATACATGTTCATTTCCTTGTTGAACAATTTCAAAATAAGAAACTTCCATAGCTGGTAATAATATCGACAGAACAGGAAAACATAGTTTAACTAGATATTCTTGTTTTTACTTTTTAGAAGCCATATCAGTAAAGGAGTATATTAAAGGAACTTATCGTAAACCCATCTTTTTTTTTAAGTTTTTGTTTCCCTATCTTCGTGTATAAATTTATCTCATATTTTTTTCTACTTTCCTTCCTTCACCCCATTAATATAAAATTATTTTCTCATTTCCCATCATAGTCGTCATAATAATGTCTTATCCTATTGAACTCTGAACTATTTTCCATGATTCCTTTTTTATGAGCGTTAAATTTTAACCAGAAGATTGGGATAAAAGGCAACAGAGTACCATGCAATAATGGCCACTTTTACAACGTTTCTAACTGAACCAGGGGTGACCATGACCTGCTGTGAAGGATGGACATCCTGCAATGGAGTCTCCCTGCTGGTTCTTCTGCTGTTAGGAGTAGTTCTCAATGCGATACCTCTCATTGTCAACTTAATTGAGAAAGACCAATTTTCTCAAAACCCCATCTCTTGCTTTGAGTGGTGGTTCCCAGGAATTATAGGAGCAGGTTTGATGGTGAGTAATATTTACTTGACTTGATGTGAAGAAGGGCCTGCCTATTTCACCAAAATCGTAAAGGCTACCTTTGAGTCTTGCAGTTAGCTATGTCTTCGCTTATGATACAATTTGGAGCAGTGGTATGGCATTAATTTATATTGGTCATCAGTGAAGAATGGTAACTTAAATAAAGTACACTATGTGGTATAGGATAGAGACCTGAGCAAATAAATAAATAAATAAATAAATTGATAGAAGTTGGCTGGGTTATGATCGCTCACATTTCTGCCCGTGTAGGGCTACTCTTCCAAGCTTTATGGTTAGAGTTAGGGACCTTACGAATTAATTTCTTCAACTTTCCTTTGCTCCATACCAGTCTCTAAGTATTTACAGAAAATGTGATAGGAGTGAGAGGTTGCTTAATATGAATGAGTAGAAACATTCCCATGCATGATAACTAGCCTGGGTGTTGAGAATCATGAGGCATGAATGTTGCATTGCCTGTACCTCAAGGGAGCTGGGCTAAGTAAGAGACGTGTACTTAAAATCTTGGGTATCTGGCCTTAAGGACTTTTTGACTCAGCTATTCTATAGATCCCAGGATATCGAGCTTGTTGAATAGTTTGATGATTGTTATCAGGTCTATCTTTGTTGAAATCTGCAGCAGAGCAGTGCAGTATGGAACTCCTGAATATAAGTGATCATGGATCACCTGAGGAACTTGCAACAGTCAGATTTACAGATTTTCTCCTGAGAATTCTGATGCAGTAGGCCTGGGTAGGACCCAATTGTACAGGGAAAACTGATTTCAAATCTGGCAGAATACCTCAGCTATGGTTCTGCCTCCAATATATCACTGCAAGCAAATCATTTATCCTATGGTTTTGTTTCTATATTTGTAAAATGGGGATGTGGAGGCTGAAGTTGATAATTCAGCATCCAAGAGGCTTGTTTTTGTTTGTTATGCCACTAAGGCATTTACTTGTGCCAGAAATGTGTGTATGTGTGTGTGTGTGTAAGACAGAGAGAGAGCAAGCTGTAAGGACTGACATTATCAGTGTTTCAGAGATAATAAAATGTGGAGGTGACTTTTGTTGCTGTTAAACTTTTTTTTAACTTTTAAGTTCAGGGGTACATGTGCAGGTTTGTTACACAGGTAAACATGTGTCATGGGGGTTTGTTGTACAGATTATTTCATCACCCAGGTATTAAGCCTAGCACCCATTAGTTATTTTGCCTGATCCTCTCCCTCCTCCCACCCTCCACTCTCCAATAGGCCCCAGTGTGTGTTGTTCCTTTTTATATGTTTATGTGTTCTTATCATTTACCTCCCACTCGTAAGTGAGAACATGCAGTTTTTGGTTTTCTGTTCATGCATTAGTCTGTTAAGGATAATGGCCTCCAGCTCTATCCATGTCCCTGCAAAGGACATGATCTCATTCCTTTTTTATAGCTGTGAGATGATTTTTAAAGAAATTTAGGACATAGTTTTCTACTTGAATCACTGATTGTTAATTATGATCAGTTACCGCCGCTGGTCTTATCCCCAGGTTTACAGAAACACGCTTCCTTTACGGTCACAAGAAATCTATTCCTCTGCGTTAGGTAGAAAGGTCTAACTAAAGAAAAAGCTTTTGGAAAGTTTTGGACTATTTCTTCACACTGCCACGAATGCTCTTTTCCAGGCTGAGAGACAGAAAACACATTGCAACTCGACAGCATGAAGCAACCATATATCCATGTGTCTGTTTTCTCCCCTGTAGAAGGCTTCTCCCTACTTGAGTAGTAGAAGCCTCTTTTGCATTTGCTTATATACCAGAAGCCAGGAGCAGCTGGCTGAGCATAACTTAACGACAGCAATTTCCATGAAGCTCCTAAGAGTTCCTAAGTTAAGAGTATCCACTTAGAATAACTCATGCAGCTTTAGAAATAAATTGGCTCTGCCACAAATCCTATGAGATAAAAAAAATTGTATTAGCATTAAAGGAGTCTGAAGTGGCGATGACACATACCTATATCCTATGTATAATTTTAGGATGGTGGTGGGTGTGGTGGGGAGAGTAGAGACAGAGAAAGACAGAGGCAGACAGAAAAACGTAAGTCTTCATTTGCTGGCCATCTGCCAAGGGCTATCTACTGGGTTCATATATTATCTCGTTATCTCATTTAGTCTCTATAATAATCTGTGCATTTATTATTACTTGTATTTTACAGACCAGCAAACAGAAAGTTAGGAATATTAACAAGGTCACATAATGGGTGTGAAACCCAATTCCAGATTTATCTGATGTCAAAACTCTGTTTTTCCACCAGTGCTAGTACCAGAGTCCTCAACACCTGTCTCAGGGATTCCAGAGATGAAAGATATAATTCATAAATTAATCCATAAAGTCAAGTGACCAGGAAACTGAATCATAGAAAGATTATAGAAACTTACGGAACAGTTTCAGAGAATCTGAACTTCCTTGTTCTACAGCTAAATTTACTTTATCATCCTTAGTATTATCAAAAGCTATCAACACCAGACTATCTCTATTATTCAGTATTATAGAATGTCATTAAAACATCAAAGAACTCTTTGAAAAGTCCAATGTGAACTTTATTGACAGAGGCTATGCCCATAAGCAAACAGGTGGGTGGTAAAAAGGGCTCAGACTAGAGGTATATTTTCATGATTCTAGGATATATAGAGAATGTGGAAGAAAGGCTTTTTCAAAGGGATTTATTAATGTTTCCTTTACAACACCATGAAAATACTCACTATTTCAAAATATCAAACTTTCAATATACTTGTAACTACATGAAAAAGTTAATAGAGAAGAAATCACTACCTGTGATAAGCACTTTGGTCATAGTTCTTGAAATCTTTCCAAAATTACTGTTGTGTTTCAAATTAGTATTGTTATCAAAAGTGAGATTTTGCAAGAAGTGGGTAATCATATGAACAATTAATTACTGATTACTTCATTAAATATATTCATTTCGTGGCTCCATGACTTACCTAAAACAGAGGCGAACTTTTCATCTTCTAAAACCATGACTAAGTAAAAATATGACATACTTAATTATCTTTAACTTTAAATGGAAAAATCGATACAAATGTTATTTGTTCAAGTATTTTTTAAAAAGTCTCAAAATGTTTCCTTGAAAAAATACAAACAGAAAGGCCATTTTATTGTCTATGAGGTTAATTGTAAGCCTGATCTTAACCATGCTTATTTATTAAGTTCACTTATTAGCCAATAGTAACTTAACAAAGTCAATTATTAAAGTCTTAATAGAGAACAAATTGTTGAAAGTTAAACAGATGAGAAAATACTATGCATGACAAACATTTGTAAAATATAGTTTTGTGAGTTTTTTGTTTTTAGTTTTTTTGGTTTTTCGGTCATTGTTGTTTCTGAGACATGGTCGTGCTCTATTACCCAGGCTAGAATGCAGTGCTGTGAGCACAGCTCACTGCAACCTCAACCTCCTAGGATCAAGTGATCCTTCCACTTCAGCCTCCTAAGTAGCTGGGACTATAGGTATGCACCACCTTGCCTAGCTTATCTTAAAAATTTTTTTTTGGCCAGGTGTGGTGGTGCATGCCTGTAATCCCAGCACTTAAAAGGCTGAGGTGGGTAGATCACCTGAGGTCATGAGTTCAAGACCAGACTGGCCAACATGAAGAAACCCATTTCCACTAAAAAATACAAAAATTAGCTGAGTATGGTGGCGCAAGCCTGTAATCCCAGCTACTCAGGAGGCTGAGACAGGAGAGTTGCTTGAACCTGGAGGTGGAGATTGCAGAGACCCAAGATCATGCCACTGCACTCCAGCATGGGCAACAATGCAAGACTCTGCCTCAAAAAAAAAAAAAAAAAGTTTTTTATTTTATTTATTTATTTTTTTTGTAGATAGGGTCTCACAATGTTGTTCAGGTTGGGCTCAAACTCCTGGGCTCAAGCCGTCCTCCTGTCTTGGCCTCCCAAATTGCCAGAATTACAGGCACGAGCTACCATGCCTGGCTGCAAAGTATGTTTTGATATTTGTGATGAGCTATGACTTTGTATGTTACTCTCAAGTTCAAGTTCTTAGAGGACTCCCAAAAGTCTGAACTTCATCACAACATTTTTAATGGTCTAAAGTTCTGTACTTTATTTGTAAAATCATGTAACTTCTTTTTCTTTTTTTTTTTTTTTTTGAAACAGTCTTACTCTGTCACCCAGGCTGGAGTGCAATGGTGCAATCTCAGCTCACTGCAACCTCCACCTCCCAGGTTCAAGCAATTCTCCTGCCTCAGCCTCTTGAGTAGCTGGGATTACAGGCAAATGTCACCCTGCCTGGCTAATTTTTGCATTTTTTTTTAGTAGAAATGAGTTTCATCATGTTGGTCAGCCTGGTCTCAAACTGCTGACCTTGTGATCCACCTGCCTCGGCCTCCCAAAATGCTAGGATTACAGGCGTAAGCCTCATGCCTGGCTCCTCATGTAACTTCTAAGACTAAATAAAATTATGGGTTTCTGTAAGAAAAAATGAACAATATTACTTTTCTTTGTAAAAACAAAAGCCTAGGAGGACTTTTAATTTTATAAAAACTCAGGCATTCAAATATGCTTAGGAAATGAAGAGAAAGTGTGTTCTCATAATTACACATTTTGGCAGGAGATTATCTGGAAAATTTATATATAATTCAGACACACACACACACACCATTCAAATTTTTTGTGTCTCTAAAGAGCCCCTCCAATTACCAGAGCTCTGAATGGGAAAGCGGTTGAAACCACAGTGAGTTGTCAAATTACCAGTAACAGCATTACAAAGATGTGTTAACATACCTTGAAGTGAATGGGGTGGTGATTTATACACTATAAGTAATTGTCCCTTTATAAAACCACTTTGCAAGTGAATCATGAAAGTAAATATTTAGCATCTCTGAAATAAACTTATCTTAAAGGAAATTAGCAGAGTTAAGTTTGCATCAATAAGGAAGATAAAACTATCCATTTAAGTTGTAATGTCAATTCACTGTTTTCTGAGACAGGGTCTTACTTTGTCATTTAGGCTGGAGTACACGGGCACCTTCTTTTAAAAGAATCATTAATTTTCTAAATCTGTGGCTGGCAAACCTTTTCTGTAGATATTCAGTGAATATTTTAGGTTGACAAATCTGCCTCTTCCACAGAATTTAACTCTACTGCTGGTGCACAAAAGTAGCCATAGACAATATGTAAATAAATGGATGTGACGGTGTTCCAGTAAAACTTTATTTACAAGAAAGAGGTGGTGGGCCATAGTTTGCCAGTTTCCATTCTAAATGATTTGTCCTGTAAGCTCAGAAGGCAATATAGCTTATATGCACAATAAAAGATGTTTAGTGCATGAATACTGACACCTATTTGGGAGCCAAAATTTCTTTTCCCTTTTCTTCCGGGCTTTCAGCTATGCACCAAGGTGGCTGGGCAGCCATATACACGTGGCCTCTAAATAAGAAGGGTGGTGGTATTCAAGGCAATGTGTAAGTAAATAAAGCTTGCTAACAATACAAAGTGACATGCAGGCAGTCCGTCATCAGATGGAGTGAAGTTGTTTAGGAAAGCTGCCTTGTAAAGAGGCATAAACATTAAACCTGTGCTGAAAGAATAAAGGCAGGTGTGGCCTTGGATAAATGAATCAAAGAGGGAGCAATTGGAAGGACAATGAGAGGGGCAAGGGTGAAGGCAGCAGGGGAGATGAGAATGAACACACTCTAGGTAGGAACGAGGGAGAATTGCAAGACTTGAGTCAGTGTGGAATAGGGATTAAGAGTCCTGGCCGAGCACAGAGGCTCACCTGTAATCTCAACACTTTAGGAGACTGAGGTGAGTGGATCACTTGAGCCCAGGAATTTGAGACCAGCCTAGGCAACATGGCAAAAACTCCGTCTCTACAAAAAAATATCCCCCAAAATGAAATAAAAATAGTAGGGTGTGATGGCATGCACCTGTAGTCCCAGCTACTTGGGAGGCTGAGGTGGGAGGATTGCTTGAGTGCTGATGTCGAGGCTGCAGTGAACTGTGATCATGCCACTGCACTTCAGCCTGGGTGAAAGAGCGAGACCCTGTCTAAAAAAAACCAACCGACCAACCAACCAAAAAATGTCTGGGCTGTGCACCCTAAATGACTAGTTCTGAATCCCAACTCCTCTACTTTCTTAGACAAATTACTCAAACTTTCTATGCCTCAGCTTTCTCACTGGTAAAATGGGAATAGTACTAGCACCTACCTCATAAAATTATTATGAGGATGGAATAAACTAAAGCATTAAAGCATCTGTAACAGTGCCTAGCCTGTACTCAGAGCTCAGGAAAATGTTAGAGAGTGGGAGTAGGAGAGAGAAAAACCACTCAAGGGCAGCTGTGCTGAGATGGTAAAAAAACCTATGGCTAAAATTTCCCAAGTGGAAGGAAATAATTTACATTCCACCCCTCAATGATACAAAACTCCTTCCAGTAAGAATTTCTAGTCATAGCTGCTGCCTAGACATTACTAAAAATTGAAACCCAAGTCCTGAGAACATGGTGTTCTTTCTTACAGCTTTCCCTGGCAACACGTATATCCCTGAAGACATATTGCAATCTATAGATTTCTGAGCATCAGTGTAAAGTGAGATCATTACATATGGATATAGGAAGAGAAAGGAGAACATGGAACCAAAAATAATTCTCAAATATAAGCTTGGGGGAACCAGCAAGATAGCGGGGATCCTGGGAAAAGAAAAGTGAGTGGGAGCGGGTGGTGACAGATGACTCGTTCACAACTGCCAAACAAAACCATCAATTTCTTTTCTGGAGGCTTGCCAGACTAATTCATCCAATTTATGGGAAATTGGGCCAGGCGTGATGGCTGATATCTTCAGTCCCAGCACTTTAGCGGGACAAGGCAGGAGGTTTTCTTGAGGCAGGAGTTCAGGACCAATCTGGGCAACAGAGGGAGATCTTGTCTCTACAAAAATATTTTTAAAATTAGCCAGGTGTTGGCCAGGGCGGTGGTTCACGCCTGTAATCCCAGCACTTTGGGAGGCTGAGGCGGGTGGATCACCTGAGGTCAGGAGTTTGAGACCAGCCTGACCAACATGGTGAACCCCAGTCTCTACTAAAAATACAAAATATTAGCTGGGTGTCATGGTGGATACCTATAATCAATCCCAGCTAATTGGGAAGCTGAGGCAGAAGAATCACTTGAATCTGGGAGGTGGAGGTTGCAGTGAGCCGAGATCATGTCACTGTACTTCAGCTTGGGCAACAAGAGCAAAACTCCATCTCAAAAAAAAAAAAAAAAAAAAGCCAGATGTGGTGGCCAATACCTGTGGTCCTAGCTACTCAGGGGGCTGAGACAGGAGGATTCTTTAAGCCCAGGAGTTTATGGCTACATTGAGCTATGCTTGTACCACTGCACTCCAGCCTGAGTAACAGAGTGAGACCTCGACTCTTTAAACAAAAAAAAGAAAAAAGAAAAAAAAAAAAGGAAAGGAGTTTAGTTGATGCAACCAATTCTTTCAGAAACATTTCTTCCAAAAATAATATATAAATAAGTCATCCTAATCTATTTAAAATCCAGTTCTCTGCAGATGACTCAGAGTGAATTAAGAATGTAGAGAGATTTCAAAACTGCTATCTTGAATTTCCCCGTTCCCGCTGCTGCTTTTAACCTTTATGGTTGAAACTGGAATGCCAAGGTTCACAAAACCACGGATATTGCCAAATTTCTTTCTTGTTCTTTCAGCCTTGACTTCCCACAACTGGTGGTAAATGGAAGGTAACAATAACTGGCTTTTCTTCTGATGAGAAGTAATCATAATCATCTTTCCTGTTCCATGTCATTTCCAGGTCATTCCAGCAACAACAATGTCCTTGGCAGCAAGAAAAAGAGCGTGCTGCAACAACAGAACTGGAGTAAGTACAGTGCACTCGGCGCGGAAGCAGAAGTGCATCAACAGTTACTGCTAGCTAAGCGAAGCCATACTGAGTCATTTACATCTACAGAATCACAGTGGGGCTCCACTGACAGGGCCAGCGCCTTAGAAATATGCTATTTTTATTGATTAATTTAGAGACAGGGTCTTGCTCTGTTGCCCAGACTAGAATGCAGTGGTGTGATCTCAGCTCACTGCAACCTCTGCCTCCCAGGTTCAAGCAATTCTCCTGCCTCAGCTTCCTGAGTAGCTGGGATTACAGGCATGCACAACCACATCCAGCTAATTTTTGTATTTTTAGTAGAAATGGGGTTTTGCCTTGTTAGTCATGCTGGTCTCAAACTCCTGACCTCAAGTGATCTGCCCGCCTTGGCATCCCAAAGTGCTGGGATTATAGGTGTGAGCCACCATGCCTGGCCTGAAACAGGTTATTTAGGATGATTACATAGAAATAGAAAAAGTGGGTCAGGTACAGTGGCTGACACCTGTAATCCTAGCACTTTGGCAGGTTGATGTGGGTGGATCACCTGAGGTCAGGAGTTCGAGACCAGCCTGGCCAACACGGTGAAACTCTGTCTTTACTAAAAATACAAAAATTAGCCAGGCATAGTGGCATATGCCTCTAGTCCCAGCTACTCAGGAGGCTGTGGCAGAAGAATCACTTGAACCTTGGAGGCAGAGGCTGCAGTGAGCTGATATCACACCACTGCACTCCAGCCTGGGTGACAAAGTGAGACTTGATCTCAAAAAAAAAAAAAAAACAAAAACGAAAAGAAAAGAAAAGAAAGAAAGAACAAGAAAAAGTGAGAAGGGTTTTTTTTTCTTGTCCTGTAAACATTTAGCATTAGAGTCAGACTTCTGTCCCTTCCTCAGTCTTGAATGGATTGGTCTTTCCTCAATCTAAAGGTTTTCAAAGAAAGGAGATTCATAACTCATACCCATGGCTGTAATCAATTTCATAATACTCAGGTGTGATATTTTTGTGGCATGTATAAAATGCTCAGGGAAAATGTACTCAGTTCTCCCATGCAATGACAGACTGGTCTGCTAAGCTTAGAATGACAATGGCCCTTATCCAGTTAAATTAAAGGAGCTGCCAGGTTTCGCCCTCCCTGCCCCAAATATTTAATGCCTACCCACTATGTATAGAGTCATAACTAAGTTAAAAGTAAATTAATATTCATTAACCTAAGTGTCAATCTGCTCAGAACACTTTCAGCTATGCTGTTTTCATTTAATTCTCTCTAAATCCTTAAGTGGGAAAAAGTAAGATGTCTGTTTTATTGACGAAAAAACAGATGCTCAGAGAAAGTAAATAATTTTTGTCAGTGTAGCACACTGGATAAGTGGATTTTTATCCAAACCCACTGGACCACCCTAAAATTTGCAATCTTTATTTATGCCATGAACATGACTATTAAGCAATGTAAGGTGTCTCATAATTCCTTACGGAAGGGGGTAGATTGAAAGCAAGCAGTCACAGTAAATCTGCTCAGCTGAGCTTGAGGTTTCATAGCAATGGTTCTCAGATGGTTGGGAGTACCGGCCAGGCGCGGTGGCTCAGGCCTATAATCCCAGCACTTTGGGAGGCTGAGGTGGGAGGATCACTTAAGGTCAGGAATTTGGAACCAGCCTTGCCAACATGGTGAAAACCTGTCTCTACAAAAAATACAAAAATTAGCTGGGCATGGTGGCCCATGCCTGTAACCCCAGCTACTTAGGAGGCTGACGCTGGAGAATCACTTGAACACAGGAGGCAAAGGTTGCAGTGAGCCAAGATCGCACCACTGCACTTCAGTTTGGGCGACCGATGAGTAAGACTCTGTCAAAAAAAAGATGGATGGGAATATTAGGATCATCTAAAGAGATTTTAAAAATGCCAATCCCTCCAGAGATTCAGCATCAGTATTTTCCAAAATCACTCAGGATAATTCGGCCAGGGGTTAGAAACACTGCTTTAAAAAGAACAGATACTTCTATCCATAATGGAAGATTCGTATTTTTAAAAATTACTTTTTTTCCTGACATTTGACATTTATCTAGGATTACGATAATTGCATTAATTAATTCTGGTCCATCTTGGTTCTGGCTACATTTTAGGTATTCAATAAACACAAATTTTCAGTTTCCCTTCCCTGTTACTTTTCTTTATGAACAATAATAATTTGGAATTTGACTTTGTATCTCTTCTATATGGTGCTCACAACATTCTTGACATCCTGAGATATTTCTGAATTCCTAAAATCAAAAATATCAAAATACTTATATAGGCTTTTCCTCTAGGCTTATCCTCTAAGAACTGGTGTTTAAGTCATACCTGGTGTCTTTGAAGCCTAGATAAAACCAAAACAGGAGACAAGTAGCAAAGGCTACGTCTTAGGAGGATGGGAAGGGGCTGACCAAGGCTTGTCCCCTATTTTAACTGTTCTGTGCTTCTTCCCTTTTTCCAGTTTTTAATTTTGCTTCTGAATACACAACGGTTTTGCTGAATTGTTTAAGTGAATCCCCACTCTAGGGGAACTATAGATGCCTAGAATCACTTTCTAAAGCCAGGCCCTTTGTAGTGATGAGAACTCAAAAATAATACGGCTGGGCGTGGTGGCTCATGCCTGTAATCCTAGCACTTTGGGAGGCCGAGGTGGGTGGATCACTTGAGGGCAGGAGTTTGAAACCAGCCTGGCCAACATGGTGAAACTCCGTCTGTACTAAAAATACAGAAAAAATCAGCCAGGCGTGGTGGCAGGGCCTATAATCCCAGCCGCTTGGGAGGCTGAGACAGGAGAATTGCTTGAACCCGGGAGGTGGAGGTTGCAGTGAACCCAGATTGCACCACTGCACTCCAGCCTGGGAAACAAAGAAACACTCTGCCTCAAAAAAAAATGTATATATATATACACATGAAAATAATAGATGACCAAAAATAAACACTATGGCACTTTTTGGTGAGTAAATTTAATAACTGCACAAGTCACAGTAGCATGGAAGAATCAGGATTTGAATTAGACTCCAAATCCATTATTCTGAACTTTTGGCTGGAAGTATGGTGATTAAAGTGTTTCCCAAATGGCAGAGCCTGACAACTTTGTCCATCTCCATGATATACAGTTTTCTCATCCATAAAATGGAAATAATAATAGTATCTATCTGTTGGGGTTATGGAAAGAATTAAATGAGATAATATATGTAAAGTACAATGTCTCTCAACATAACTCTATAGTAGCCATCTTATTCTGAACTCATGAAATGCAGGTCTGAAGAACACAACACACAAATCCTCTAGGAGCTGCAACATTATTCCAGGAAAGGAAAAGACAAAGCATTCACTTGCTTCATTTCTGCTGATTTTGAGATAATCATCACTGACTAACAACTTCACTGAAACAATATAAAAGTTTTTCTTTTTCTTTTTTTTTCTTTTAGAGATGGGGGTCTCACTATGTTGACCAGGCTGGTCTCGAACTCCCAGGCTCAAGCAATCTGCCCTCCTTGGCCTCAAGGTGCTGGAATTACAGGCGTAAGCCACTGTGCCTGGCCTAAGAGCTTATTTTTGGAAAAACAAACACTAACTTTCATTCCATTTTCTATGCCAAATTCCATGCCTTCTTCTGCCCTCATGACTGACTCATGAAATAAAGATGTGTACAATCTTTCTAATGTAGTGGCTCTCAACCGGCGGGTTGTTTTAGCCACCCACCTCCACCCCAAAAGGATATTTGGCAATGTCTGGAGATATTTTTATTGTCAGAACTGGGCTGGAGGAGGCAGGGGATGGGGCGGTGATATTGACATCTAGTGGGTAGGGACCAGGAATGCTGCTAAATATGCCACACTGCACATGAAAAGTCCCACAGCCAAGTGTGCAGATGTCATTAGTGCTGAGGTTGGGAAGTCCTGCTCTAACTCTATGCTGATGACTGATCACTGCAGAATGCAGGCCACTGGCCACTTAAAGCATCAGGGCCAAATTCAGAGTAAAACACTTGGGAGCCAAGAGACCAGACATGAAGACGAGGGTAGTTAAGATCCAGTCAAGATTCTATGAAGTACACAAAACAGGGAGGAACTAGGTCTCAGTGGTCAGAAGAAACAAATGAGGCTTAAGAATATGAAAGCCGAGATTTTCCAGAGACAGTGGCAAGCCCAACTATCTTTTTTTTAGACAGAGTCTTGCTCTGTTGCCCAGGCTGGAGTGCAATGGCGAGATCTTGGATCACTGCAACCTCTGCCTCCCGGGTTCAAGCGATTCTCCTGCCTTAGCCTTCCAAGTAGCTGGGATTACAGGCGCCTGCCACCAAACCTGGCTAATTTTTTTTGTATTTTTAGTAGGGGAGAGGGTGGTTCACCATGTTGGCCAGGTTGGTCTTGAACACTTGACCTCAAGTGATCCACATGCCTTGGCCTCCCAAAGTGCTGAGATGACAGGTGTGAACCGCTACCCCTGGCCCCATCTATCTTTTAGTGAGTGTAATTAAATAGCAGAGACTTTGCCCTCTGTCTTTTTGTATCATTTACACCTAATCAAACTGTGATCTTAAGATCTAGGGTTTTAGGGTGACTAGATTAAAAAAAGACTGCATATGTTCCTGAAACTTGAAACAGATCAAGAATGTGTAATAACATGTGCAAATGGTTCTACTTTATTTTTCAGATGTTTCTTTCATCATTTTTCAGTGTAATCACGATCATTGGTGCTGGGTATTGCGTTGTGATATCTACCCGGGCTCTCTTAGAAGGTCCTCTCATGTGTAATTCTCAAGTCAACAGTACTGCCAATTGTGAATTTTCATTAACAAACATCAGGTGAGTAACCTGATTTTCACTGGGTTACTGTCTTACACGGTTAAATTAGTTTGATTAGACTAATGCAGTACTGAAACAATGCCATGTTTTTATTTGATGCAACTGCTGGGACAAACAGATTCTTAGGAATTTAGTACATTAACGCCAGTTAGCACAACCCCACACAGAAATGGAGGAAGCATTAGATTTACAATGCTCTCAAAGGGCCTTTAGATATTGTCTTAAAGGACTAGTCCATCTCAAATGGCTTATGCTTGTCTTTTAAAAATCTACAGTTACCTATGTGTGTGTACATTAAAAAATTCTGGAAATTTACACTAGAAACTTAACTTTTATCCTTGGAGAATGAAAATAGAGCACGCACTAGGAGAGTGAAGAGAACATTTACTTTCAACACTTCTGAACTAATTAAAATTGTAAACCATGAGTAAATATTACATTTACAATTTAAAAAATTCAATAAAAACACAATAAATAAAATGCAGAGCCCTGCCTATAGGCCCTAAATGAACAGAGCAGCCAGTAGATTCATACAGACATATTATAAATATACTGCATGCAGGGAATGAATCCAAAATTTAAGTTGTGTAATAACAAATAATACTGGAGATTTACATGTACTTAATAAGTGGCTCATTTTAGTCTCTTAAGATTATTCTGTGACTGAATCTAGACACAATTTGTAAAAACTGGAAGGAAAAAACAATCTAATACATTAGTGATCTGTATAGACTGCTCAGTTCAGCACATAACCAGAATTTACTTTTGTAGTTATGTAAAAAAAATAGTTTTTCTCCTTTTCCCTTACCTTGCTAAATTAAAAAAGAAAAGTTCCTCAGAATTTGTGTAGCATATTTGTTTTGAATAGAAACCCAAGGAAGGCTGGGCACAGTGGCTCATGCCTATAATCCCAATACTTTGGGAGGCCAAGGCGGGTGGTTCGCTCAAGGTCAGGAGTTCGAGACCAGCTGGCCAACATGGTGAAACGCCATCACTACTAAAAATACAAACATTAGCCAGGTGTGGTGGCACATGTTTCTAGTCCCAGCTACTCAGGAGGCTGAGGCAGGAGAATTGCTGAAACCTGGGAGGTGGAGGTTGCAGTGAGCCAAGATCAAGCCACTGCACTCCAGCCTGGGTGACAGAGTGAAACTCTGTCTCAAAAACAAAGCCAGGGAAAGTCTCCTTACTGATAGACTTAAAGTAAAAGGTTAAAGATTTCTACCACAGATGCTATGCACATTAAATCCTCAGGGAATGAAAGCCCACAATGTACCAGGCACCAGGCTAAGTTCTGCAGATAACAGCACTCAGATATTCTCAGTCTAGCTGGGGAGATGGGATAGGCTAGCCAAGTTACAAGAGAGGGATCCTTGGCTTGCTACACATTTCACAAGACAGACTCACATTCCATGTGCTGAAAATAATGTTTCCCCAGGTTGAATGTCTGTTGCTGGTATCCAGCAATGCAAACTCCCTAAGAACATTCTACCTTACTCTACAATAAACAAACAAACATACATCTTGAGATAGATGTGTTAGGGCTAAAAGTTTCTCATTTTCTATAGCCCTGTTAAGAACAGGCACGTCACTGTGACATATTTAAAATGTCTTTTGTGAATAAAAATTGCATATCTGGTTGAAGAGCAGACACAACACTGCAGTTTTACACTAAGAACCGAGCTCATTGAAAGGGTGGCCGGGAGGCTCCTTAGTTTTTATATCTGGCAAGTAGAAGAGTATCTAAATAAATGAAATAAATAGGTTGAACCATGAAAAACTGTTGACATTCAACTCTTTCTGACATCTAAAAACAGCAATTTCATACAGTTCAACCTAAGAGAAGATGTACTATAGAGATGCTTGTTAAATCATGGGCTATATAAGAAATAAAAGTTTTATAACTAGTAGAGTATGGACATATGCTCAGAAACCGTGATCTCTATTATTTCTGGGCACACTATTTCAAAAGTACATTCTGTTTTACTAGTTCTTTTATGGGCACAATGCTACTTTCCTTTGATTGGTGATATTTCTAAATATCTGATTTTTATCTTTTGCTTTTCAGTTACATTCATCCAGAATCCTTCAACTTGCAGTGGTTCTTCAATGACTCTTGTGTACCTCCTACTGGCTTCAATAACCCCACCAGTAATGACATCACTGCCAGTGGCTGGAGAGCAGCTAGTTTGAACTTCAATTCTGAAGAAAACAAATACAGGCTTATCCACTTCTCAGTATTTGTAGGTCTATTGCTTGTTGGAATTCTGGAGCTCCTGTTTGGGCTCAGTCAGATAGTCATTGGTTTTCTTGGTTGTCTGTGTGGAGTCTCTAAGCGAAGAAGTCAAATTGTGTAGTTAAATGGGAATAAAATGTAAGTATCAGTAGTTTGAGTAATTTGAGAAGTACACTTGTTTTCAAAGTCATCTTTCAGGGGACTTAAAAACTCAACCTTTCACATAGAAAGCATGTTGTAAAGGCATAACGCTTTCATACTGGTGGTTGATTTGGGAAAGGTGGAGAGAATTTTCAATTAGTTTTGTATTATGCTATTCAAATTTTTTACCTCTTCATTCTTTGTGTGTGGAGAAGGGAGGGAAGATGAGAAGGAATAGAAGTCATTCTGAAAATAAAAGTATGAGACCTTTTTTTTTTTGAGACAGGGTCTCTAAAAAGGCTGGAGTGCAGTGGTACCATCTCAACTCACTGCAGCCTCAATTTCCTGGGCTTAGGTGATTCTCCCACCTCAGCCTCCCTAGTAAATGGACTACAGGCATATGCCATTATACCAAGCTAATTTTTGTATTTTTGGTAGAGATGGGTTTTTGCCATGTCGCCCAGGCTGGTCTTGAACTCTTGGACTCAAGCGATCTGCCTGCCTCAGCCTCCTAAAGTGCTGTGATTACAGGCGTGAGCCACTGTGGCCAAAGTACAAGACCTTTTTATTGTATTTCTTTAAGGAATAAATATATAACCTGAATGTTATCAAGTTTTTAGATCTAATTCTCAGCTTGCAGGAAACACTCAGATGAATCCAAAAAGTGGGTCAGTAGACACAGAATGGCCCCATTTTCAACAAGAAAATGTTATAAAAGAAAAATATTTTTGAGGAAAATGTTCCAGATTAAGAGAATAGAGACATGTTTCAGCTAAACACATGTAAACTTTGTCAGCGATAAAGGGAAGAATATGTAGAATTGGATTAGATGATATTAAGGAATTATTAATTTTGGTAGGTCTGATAATGGTCTTATATCATCCAAAGTACCCTTATCCAAAATGACTGAGATCAGAAGTGTTTTAGCTTTCAAATTTTTTTGGAGTTTGGAATTATGAATATAATAATGAGATATCTTGGGGATGGGATGCAAGTCTAACCACAAAATTCATTTATGTCTCATATACACTTTACACACCTGGCCTGAAGGTAACTGCACACAATATTTTAAATAATTTTGTGCATGAAACAAAGTTTTGACTGCAACTCATCACGAGGTCGGGTGTGGAATTTTCCATTTTTGATGTTATGTTAGTAGCTCAAAAAGTTTTGGATCTTGGAGCATTTTGGATTTTGAATTTTTGGGTTAATGATGCTCAACCTGTAAACCAATTTTTTTTTTTTTTTTTTAAGAAATGCATATTTATACATTTGGTGAGAAAATAAGTTTAAAAATACTTCAACCAAAACTGTGAAGCAATGGAAAAATGTTTACTGTTATATTTAAGTGATAGGTACATGGAAATTAATTATATTCTTCTATTTTCCTATGTTTACATTGTTCATTAATTAAAAAACAATACCTAGAAAAACCTAAGTCTTTCAAAAGCTGTTTTCCATATGTGCCAATCTTTAAAAAACAGGATAACAAGTGTATTTATCACATTAAAATGTTATAAAACAATAAAACTAAAAATCTAAGATTTTCTGCATGTTATTTCCACATTTTATTTCAATTGTTTATGTTCATTGGGCTTAAGGTTCTAGAAATAATTTACAGTACCTATACTATAGCTGCCTAAATATAGTAACATCAAGAGCTTATAAGCCTTTTTTTTCTGAACATTTACTGTATAAAAACATTCTCCCTACACTCCTACAAATACTTATTTGTCCTTAAGGCCTAGCTTAAATATCTCCTACTTGAGGAAGCCTTCCCAGTGCTCAAGATTCAATAAACCAAGTTAGCACTTACCCAAGCCTCTGTTATCAGTCATACCCTGTCATAATGTAACATACATGTGTTTGTACACCCATCACTATAGTATTTAGAAGCACAGGAACCACAGTTCTTAATCAGTCCTCTCTGATTCAAGTCCTTACAAGGCCTCTAGTTTCCCCACTCCCAGCCCCATTCCTACCCTGACCTGCCTTATCTCTGGCAGAATCCTCTTTAACTTTGACTTCAGCACAAATACCACTTTTTCTGAGAGGCTATTCCTAACCATCTAATAAAAACTAGGTTTCCCTTTACTCTTTTCCCCTGCTTTCATTTACAGCATTTATCACAATGATGACTGCATTTTCATTTGTGCTTGCTTCTTGAATTTCAACGTCTCCCATTAGACCGTTAGCTCCAGGGGTACAGAAACATGTTTATTCCCTCCTGGTATCAACAGTACTTAGTACAGTGACTGGTACAAAGCAGAAACACTGTACTTAGTTGAATGAATTAATCCTATCTTCAGTACCCAGCTTTTAGTGAAGACTAAATACTTATTAAATGAACTGTCAAACTGCTAAGTGTCATTTTTAACGTTAAGTATTTATATGTGAAAAAGTGTTAATTAAAAGCGACTGTTTATTGGTAGCATATACATTCAGAGTCAGGAATGATAGTGATGCTGAGCCTGACTGTCTGCATGCGTGGCTGAGATATCGCTGTGACTTCTTTGCTCTTTGCTTGCTGATGGTTCCGTGTACACAAACTTTGTTTCATTCACAAAATTTGAAATACTGTATAAAATTATCTTTAGGTTACGTGTATAAGGTATGTGTGAAACATAAATGAATTTCATGTTTAGACTTGGGTCCCATCCTCAACATATCTCATTATGTATATGTAAATTGACATCTGAAAATATCTGAAATTCAAAAACACTTCTGGTCCAAAGAATTTTGGATTAGAGCTGGGCAATCAGTATAGTTAAGGAGCTAGAAACACATTCATGCAGGAAAGAAAGGAGAAAGGAAAGCTCTCTTGAAAATATACTACCTCCATGATGTTATCCCTCAAAGTGTAAACAACCTGCAAGTACTTCAACCAAAATTACTAGAAGTGGGGGAGGGGGCACTTTTGGTAGCGCAACATTAATATATTTGCTATACTTAGTTGTATGATCCTACTTTGGCTCCTGACTGTATCCATTTCTTCCTCTATTCTCTGTACTCAATTGTCTAAATATTTTTCTTCTTTCTCTGCTTGTTGAAAGGCTCAGCTCAAATATCTGGTTACACTAATCAGGAGTGAATTTGTTCCTCTCAACTCCAAAATATATTTTAACAGTAATAAACAATTTTTAGGGGAAGTACACAGGTATGAGAGATCTGAACTTTGGAGTTAGAGAGATTCAAGCTTTTCTACTTTTAGATATGTGCCAAGGTTAGGTATAGCAGGTTTCTTTTTTGTCCTTTTTTGCATGGTAAAAAGAGTTCTCAGTCACGCTTCCAGTGAGGGTGTAGTCTATTGGGGTCCCAGCTTCATTCATAAGTCTCCTATTATAGTTAGTGCCTGCTTGAGGTAGGGAATTCTATCTTCTATCCCTTGCTCAACCATTAAGGGAGAAAGCTCCAAGTTTACAGTGCTTGGTTAACAATTGTGAGAGAAAAAAGGAGCTTTTGCACTTCTCTGTCAGGATTCCTGCTTTTACTTCATTGTTGGCCTCTGTGGAATACTTTTCATGCCTGTTTATCAAAAGATACTAATCTTAACCATCACTTTTTATCATTTTTGTGATTTCAATTTGGAGGATAACCACAGAAATTACCTTGTAGTACATACAAATCTAGAACTAATATAGTTGCATCACTACCAAAAGTTAGAAAATTTCTAAGTACAGAGAAGAATCTTTGCCCTAATATTATTTTAGAGGGATAAGAAGCAAGAACAGAAATGTTAAATCTAACTATATCTAAGGAATTTCCTCAACTGCCTTTCCCAAAACTTCCTGCCTTGAAGAAAGATACGAAGGATGTGTGGAGAATATTGCACCTAACTGAATTCTACCCATTTCTGAACCAAAAATGGGAAAATAAAAGTTTTGAGAGCTAAAACTGTCCAACACTTGGTTTCACTGGTGGATTTAATTCTTTTGAGATTTACTTTTAAAGTTTAAAATTGTTTTTTTTGAGACAGTTTGGCTCTGTCACTCAGGTTGGAGTGCAGTGGCGCGATCTCAGTGCACTGCAACTTCTGTCTTCCAGGTTCAAGTGATTCTCCTGCCTCAGCCTCCCAAGTGGCTGGGATTACAGCTGTTGCCACCATGCCTGCCACCACATCTGCCTAACTTTTGTATTTTTGGTAAAGACAGGGTTTCACTGTATTGGCCAGGCTGGTCTCAAACTTCTGACCTCAAGTGATCCGCCCGCCCTGGCCTCCCATAATGTTGGGATTAGAGGCATGAGCCACCGCACCTAGCCTCGAGATGTAAATAGATCAGTATATATAATTAGCAAATAAATACCACAATGGAAAAAGTACACACAACTTTGGCCAGGTGCAGTGGCTCACGCCTGTAATCCCAACACTATGGGAGGCCAAGGCGGACGGATCACCTGAGGTCAGGAGTTCGAGATCAGCCTGGCCAACATGGTGAAACCTCCTATCTACTAAAAACACAAAAAACTAGCTGCATGTGGTGGTGGGCACCCGTAATCCCAGCTACTTGGGAGGCTGGGGCAAAAGAATCGCTTGAACCTGGGAGATGGAGGTTGCAGTGAGCCAAGATCATGCTACTGCACTCCAGCACTGGCAATAGAGTGAGACTCCATCTTAAAAAAAAAAAAAAAAGTATACACAACTCAAGGTATTTAAACCTGAACCACTTTCGAGATACTATACATTAGAAAACCACCTACAATGCAACCAACAGCCACCACTACCAGGATGAAGGTCTGAAAGGAAGCACAATAGGTTCTTGCTACCTACCCTACCATGTAGCTAATTGTATTACTTGCTCCTGAGATGGGAAGACTCATATAAGGAAACAGAATACAAAATTTAGCTGATCGCACAAATGATGAAATAAAATCCCTCAATAGACAAATACTGCTTTGGTTGATAGTTTATTAAATACACTACATTTGTATCTTATTCTGTAGGTTTTTAAACTGTTCACACATGAACTGAGTAAAAACGTACTTTATAGAAAATGAAGTGCAAAACTAAAATGAAAGAATGCACATACTGCACACATATTTAACCACTGAAATGTTAGAAATTAATCTGTACAAGTACCTAATGAAGGAGATTATGAGATATTAGGTGGTTTGAGTTTCTTAAATGTGGCACCAAATCATGACTCTGAAAGTGTTAATGTTGAAGTGTAGATGCAAAAATGTCTATTAACAGAACTGTTTAATCTAATTGTGTTTGAGAACCAGGACAAAATACTGTTTTCCTTTCACAGACACTTTTCTAAATCAATTCTCTACAGACTCTCCCATTCAGAATCAGTTGTATGGACTAAGGCGGCAAAAAATAAATTCCTTTTAGAAAACCACACTGGAGACTTATTTACACAACATGCAAAGGGAGAATTTTAAGCAGGTGTTACTGCAAAACTGCTCTAAAGTAAATGCAGCAGAGTGACAGAATATACCTATACTTCTACAAATACAGGTCCTTCCTCCAGACTTTCTGGAAGAAATATATTTTCAGTGTATGGACTATAAAATGGCATACAATGTAGAGACAGAACCAAAGAAGTTTGCAAATCTTTTATATTTCCAGTTGTTGACACAATATTTTTGAGAGCCGGTGTTACCTCTAGCGGCGAAACCAGAGCCAGCTATTAAGCAGCCAGAAAGCTACAGTAATTGAATACATGACCATTTCTCTTTTAGCACGTTCTTTGTTCTCCTCTTCCAAAAGTTGTAGACGTCTATTTAGTTTGATTATCTAAATGAAAAACAAACACACAAAAATACAACATAGAGGCTTTAATAATTTTTATAAAGTAGTACAATAATTTGTCAAAAGTATAACAAACATGGAAAGTTTCATCTGAAGCAAAATAGACACAACTACATACAGAAAAACATGTCATTCATGACAGCTTAAATTCATTTAAACATCCTTCTCCTTTCTCTTCTTCAGATTTCTGAGTCAGGAAGGGTATATTTCCTTCCTACAGGACTCCTTCTCCTTTCTATGCCTCTCCTATGAACTTCTTGTCACTCAGCCTCACTTGTTCATCTTTAACCTGGCATAAATGCCTTCTCTGTTCACCTCCCTGAGTTACTGAGGCAATCCAGTAAAATAACCTATTGCAGTGGGCCTTGGGATATGCCACCCAAACCCTTCAGGCCTGAAGGCTAATTCCCCAGCTGCTGGAAATGCTGTTGGCTGACAGTACCACTCTTGCTGTTAGAACCCTTACTGTGAAAAGCCCCGGGCTGAACAACTGCCTGATTAAGCTTATGCTCTCCTACTGATCTTTACTTAAAAGTATTTTATTTAATCCAATTTCCTTCTATAACTATTTGGCATAGACACAATGAGAAAACCAAATCTGCCTCCTTTACATGTGTGTATGTCTGTGTGATACTAGAAACTGTGGGAATATATATTAAAAACATGCATGTGAAACTGCAGTTCTAAGAAAGGATTTATTATAGAGTACGAGAAATACATACGCAGAGACCCTCTGCAAGCTGAAAGGAGTGGTTTCTAAATGGAGTTATTAAACACAGTAACAAAGGTTCCAAAATGATTGTTCCACATTTCAAAAGCCAAACTTAGGGCTATACTGGTTTGCTAAAAATTCTTTGTTATTGTCTAGAATTACATTAATCTATCTTGGTAATATTGTTTTATGCTGATAAAAACATGTAAATGGTAGTTTAATATATCTTTAATTAAAATGAGAATATCAATTATGGCTTATTAGTTTGATAGATAAAATATTTCAATTCACGGGTCCCACAGGAGAAAAATCGATAAAATGTTGAGAACTATCACTTTAAAATATTGTATGAATGTAACTTAGAAGTATATCTTATTTGGTATACTAAATACCTGTCGTCTTAGTGAAGCTGCATCTACAACAGTCAGGTCATCTGATGTTCCTTCAATTGTTGAATCTATATTTGAAATGCCATACCTGCAGATAAGAAATAGAAATACAAATGAATATTAAAATAGAACTAAGAGTAATTAGCACATCATGTCAGGTTTAGTGTAATGCTCAAAGTAGTATTCAGAAAACTGGTACCTAATAATATGAATTACTAAATTTTACCACTTGAATTTCTACCAATAAACGAAAGAAAAAAGTTTAAAATAACAACTACCTACAATACTGAAAAAGGGCACTAAAAATTGGAGAATGAGAAAAAAACCCTGACTAAAGATACAAATAGAAAATTCTCAAGCCAGAAGGACTGGTGATGCTAAAAATGATCTCTGGCTGAAAAGGTTTGAGAGCTGCCACTTAGGCTAGAACGAAATAGAATTCTTTGACAAACTTATGTCCATATGCAAGCCCATAGGCATAGACTCACTGGCAGGCAACACAAAGTAGACTAACTCTAACTGAAGAAAGACTCATCACCTCTTCTCATTGCCCCTTGTCTTGCCATTTCTATTCTTTGCTTCTTGTTTTTATTTATTTATTTTTTTTGAGATGGAGTTTCAATCTTGTTGCCCAGGCTGGAGTGCAATGGTGCAATCCCAGCTCACTGCAACCTCCACCCTCCCTGTTTCAAGTGATTCTCCTGCCTCAGCCTCCCAAGTAGCTGGGATTACTGGCACCTGCCACTACGCCCGGCTAATTTTTGTACTTTTAGTAGAGATGGGATTTCACCATGTTGGCCAGACTGGTCTCAAACTCCCGACTTCAGGTGACCTACCTGCCTTGGCCTCCTAAAGTGTTAGGACTACAGGCGTGAGCCACCACACCTGGCCTATTCTTATTTCCAATTACTTACGCTCTACTGTGTTCTCCCACAGAAACAATTATAAAATTTCCTGAATATATGTTGCCACTACATTTAGCTCCAGAATTGACCCAATAATGAATAAAAGGCTGTGTATAAAATAATAATACTAAAAAACCACTATGACAAAATCCAGAGAAAGCATATTAAAAAAGTACTTTCTGTTCCAATGCAGTTACTTCTAAAAGGGGAACTAATTTTTAGATGAATGACACTAAACTTCTGAAAAACAAAGACAAACGCCATTCCTCTCCTGTGCCTGGATTTCCACATTTTAAAATTTAACTGAATTAATAGCTTCATTGAGATACAACTTATATAACCACACAATTCATCACACATGGATTTAATATCCTAAATGGTTATTCTAGTAAAACGGCATAGTAAATTTTCTAAATGAGCAGAATATAAATAAGCTGAATTAAAAGTTATTCCTGTGTAGTCTACAGAATTGGCACATGGATCATCTATTCTAATATGCATCCCAACAAGTCCCCACTACAAAAAGCACATACCCACACAAAGGGATTTGAAGCAGAATTATATTTTTCATCCAGACACGTTAAAGACAAGTCTATTAAAAAATCCTTTTGTTTCAAACATAGTTTAATAAAAATACTTAAAGTATGCGAAAACCTTAAATAATAGATGGTGTGTACAGACTCTAGATAATTGACAACCATCTCCAAATGTTCCTTCTACGGCTAAATTATCTTGCTTTCTCATTAACTGTCCCCTTCTTTCATGAGAACACAATAAATAACCTGGACTACTGAGGGTAATTACACCAGTTAGAGAAGTAAACTTCTAAGTTAGCAAATGCTGGAACTATGGGTTTACAAATGATTAGTGGAAAAAACAAAGGTTGAGGATTCCCTTTTCCTTCACTTCATCCTCAAAATAAAACTCTTCTATTTCTCTGAGGCCACATAAGCGATGAATAATTAGAAAAAGAAATCAAACAGAAGCAACTGTTAAAGGGATCTAGACTGAACGTAGAAAATGAAGTACAAATGAAAGCGATTACTCACAATTTATATCCTGAATTAATTAAGGTTTAGATATCTGAAAAGGAAATCTCCATTTGCAAATAAATATAAGGATATGACAAAAGATTTTACCTATATAATTCAATTTAAAACAAAAACATGTTACTTTACATTGTGTTTTAAACAAAAACCAGTATTTATTAGAACTAAAAAACTCGAATGCTAAGTTAGACCACTGGCTGAAAATACTCTGATAGAAAGATAAAAGGACCACAAACTTAGAGAAAAATAGAAGGGAAAACGACAATAAACTGAACTACGACTGTAAAAAGAAACAAGTCAGCAGAGTGGTAGGGGACCACCACAGTCATACTTTGCAATTTCTCCAACATGAATTCAGTTTTAATGAGCAGCTAATGTTTCTCTTTTCTCTTGCTTCAATGAATGTACCAGCTTCTTCTAAGCACAGAAATGATGCTGCCAGTTTAAAATCTGCTACAGACAACACATTTCTGCTTAAATAAAACTGACTGAAAAAATTATACAATAATAGCATCTGTGAATACCAGCTAGCTTTTGATTTTGTTTTTCCAGACTATGGGAAAACTACATGGGAATTTCGGCACTTAAGAACTGTAGTTCTTAAGCCCCTGTGCATGAGAGGAAGAAAGGAATACTCAGCCTAAGCATGTCTGAAAGTGTGAAAAGGGCAAAAATAAAAGAGAAGGCTTTAGATAAATAGATGATAAAAAAGCTTAAAACTAAATTTCCTTTCTAATATTCACCTTCCCAAACTGTGGAGTTGTCAATGCTGACTCTCCCAATTTAAGATGACGCCTTAACAGGTTTGTTCACACACTAAAAGTGACATTGCAGATAATTAACAACTTAAAAGGAAATGCTGGGCACAATTCAGGCAATCATTAAAATGATGTACACAGAATAAGATTTAAGACAATTTTTTTCTGTTTTAGTATGTAAATTATTATAAACCACTTATACATTATTAACATTGCATTTAAATAAAATATCTCAGCTGTTCACATCATACCATAATTAAACATTTTCCCTCATGTTAACTGGCCAAATGTCATGACTGATTATTCATTGTTCTTAGAGAGAAGCAAGATGTACTCATCGAGGAAAGCTGAAGAAAGAAGTTCAGCTACAACACACAGGCATGGTTACAACATGCATCATGTCCTGCAACACACAAATTCCGCCAACCATTTACCCTGGTAATTACAAAGTCTCAAAATTTACCTGACGTTGTCATGATGAGGATTAGAAGTGGCGGCAGCAGACCCACCACGCAACACAGGTCTAAGGCAGGTTTTTGCGGGAGAAGGCACAAGACAGAATCAGGAAACAGAGAAGTAATAAAATAAAAGCAAAAACAAGACAAATAAATGTCAAATAGGATTATATTGTATATTTCAATACAATATAATATCTCTCAACTACTTTAAAAAATTCCTGTCTCATGTGTCCTCCATTTTATCATTTTCATAAACTAAACATTACTACTGATTAAAGAAACAAAGGGAATCTATGTTTACATGGCAAAACAGCACCAACATATAAAATAATTTTTTTGCTGCTTTATGAAATTTAAGACAGAGGACAACTCTGTTTAAAAAGTGTAATTCCTTTCTTCTAGTTGAAAAAAAAATCACTAGCATTTTTAAAAGCATATCAGGATCTGTTAGCTGCACCTGTATGACCATGGTTGCTCATCTGGTATCAACAGCTCTATCTCAAAAAAGTATTAATAAGTTTCAAGAAACTCCATTTCCCACAGTTCCTTCCCGCCCACCTTATTAATTTTGAGTAGTGCCTGAAGTCTCAATGTAGCTGGGTCTCATGCAAACTCTCAGCTCTCCAGAGTGAAAATACAAGCCTCTGCTCTGAAGCGGTGAAGATCAGGCAACGTGCTATAGCACATCACAGAAAGTGCAACCAACAATTTGAGTCTGATCTTGAGACAACCAGGAGTAACATACAGGGCCACTGGAAATGAAGACTAAGGTGCACTGGGAAGCTGGTGGGGATTTCCACTCATTCTCAGTATATACTTTGGCGCTAGAGGACAGTTAGCTTTCTACCTTGATAAGCAGTATCCTTTCCAGTAAGCGTTATCTTTTAAAATCAGGAAATAAAAGTTTATACATGTTCACTGGTCAGTTCCCCGTAAAACAATGAGCAATATCTACTAAGCAGAGAGGGGAGACTGGAGTATTGGATCCATATAAAGATTTTAAGAATTATTAAATCCTATTTTGGATATCTCATTCTCTAAGTAACTGATCTGGTTTTGCCTGAATTAAGTATCAAGACAATACTTAATTATATAACAGTTAATGTTTAATACCAAATACACTAATTTTTTCTGTAGACACAGCTGTGGAATTTTGACTACAATACAAATCATTACTTTCTGATAATTCAATTTATATAAGAAAATTCTAATGTTTAACTTCTACATGTCTTAAAGGTACTACCAGTGCTTAAAGAAATTTCTGGGCCAGGTGCAGTGGCTCACACGTATAATTTCAGCACTTTGGGAGGTCGAGGAAGGCAGATCATGAAGTCAAGAGATAGAGACCATTCTGGCCAACATGGTGAAACCCTGTCTCTACTAAAAATACAAAAATCAGCTGGGTGTGGTGGTGCGTGCCTGTAATCCCAGCTACTTGGGAGGCTGAGGCAGGAGAATCACTTGAACCCAGGAGGTGGAGGTTGTAGTGAGCTGAGATTGTGTCACTGCACTCCATCCTGGCAACAGAGAAAGACTCTGTCTCAAAAAAAAAAAAAAAGAAAGAAAGAAAGAAAAAAAAAAAGAAATTTCTGGAGCCTAGATGATAACGGATTCAGAGACTTTTTGGGGAAACATGTTTGACTTTTATTTTATTGGCTAAAAACCATGAAGAAATCACATATGCTTGAGACAGGTCTTAAATTCATCTCATCCTACTAACATTTACTCCGTGGTATTAGAAAATCTGTTATTTAACTACAAGCTTAAATTACACTAACATGAAAATGGGTAACTAGATGAAACCAACACTGTGTGCTTCCTAAAGCTTTTTAAAGTGCACACAGTATGTTCAAATGCGTCTGTGATATTCAATATATTCCACCACAGAGATTTCCCTTTTATAATGCAGAGCCAGAAAATAACACAGTTACCTTTCACAACGTATTTCATTTTGTCTTCTCACACTGGCAATTGACACATATAATATAAAAGTAAATTAGACAAGTATTTGGCAAAGTTAGAAACTTCATTCAAGTACCATTTTCTATAAGTATGATTTAATACATAAAATCTTTTCAACAGTATGTTTTAGAGAGTGGCAAAAGGGAAAGAAATCCAAGGCTACCACCGAGCTCCACCATTAACTTGTGTACTGACGTTTCTGAGTAAATATGCTCTGATGTAACATCCTATGTGTTTCTTTGCTACAAAAACATAACCTGCTACAGGAAATAAACAGTTTGACTGGGGGATCAGTAATTACACATTTTTTTTTAAAGAAAAAAATTATAAATAACAAACATTGTATCCACTGCAACTCTAGATTTCTAGGTCTTCCAAGTTGTATATTTATAGGGATACTTGCCAAAAATCTAAATTATTCACACATTGGTTTCTTATTCTATTCACTCAAAGCTGGTACAATCTGTTAAGAAAAAATTGTAAAAAGTAATCAAGCCCCTCCTAAAAATAAGAGCTAAGCATTACTCATCTATCAATATTTAACCAATGTTCTTACACAGGAACTAAGTTTCTTTTTTAAGATGTTAATATTTTACATTGTAAAATGAGGTACATAGCTCTAACAGATGTAGGGAGAGATGGGCATTTTCTAACCAGTTAAGGACCAAATTGTAATAGTATCTTAATTTTTGCTGCACCTGAAGAAATAACACATCTGGTGCTTTGGTAAATTTTCAGCATATCAGTTTTCCAAATGCATGACAATGATCTGTGTAAATAAACTTTTCTAACATGTACCTATGATTTAAGTTGGTGTTCATATTAAGCTTGATTTAGATCATCTACATTCTTGTAAGAAAAAATATATAGTATATAAACCTTTTGATAGCATCCTTTAAAAAGTCAACTGAAAATAGTTCTTATGTCAAGGATTATGGATCTGCATTATTTCATAGCGATAAAGCAAGCAGGAAGCTTTTTTCTTTTTCTCCCAAATAGTTCTAGCTTAAATTAACTATACCTAATGTGATGGCGTATAACCAAAAGATAAGGTATTGCATTAGCATAATAGCCAAGAGTAATAAAATAGAAAGGAAAAAATGATGTACAGAGCAAGGAACACAGAAGCAGTAAAAATTTTATAAGCAGTATTATTTTATAATCATGCAAGTAGAACATTATCCAAATTTCACATTCCTATTTCTTATATCTGAAAATTATGCCGGATACTTCTCATAGAGGAAATAAAAACTGATTTGGCACTTAAAATTCTGATCAAATCTTGCTCAACACTGAGATCCTAAGAAATCTGAATACGACTTTAAAAAATCCTTAAATACTGAAGTGCCAATAAGACTGACAAGAATCTAACCCTCCAGGCTCCAAGGTAACAACGAATGGTATAGATCTAGGAGCAAAGCATTATTAATGTAACTCCTTCATGAGTTTAAGTAACTTAAGTTTAATTCACTTAAGTTTAAAAACTTACTTAAGTTAATGAGAAACGATAATTTCTTCCCAGAAAAGGGATTTTAAAGTTATCAATTCATCACAATGTAAAAACCTGAAATAAAATTTCACTTAAAGTCTAAATATATTTTTCATTATTAAAAAAATACAGTTTATATTAATACAATTTTTGATTTTGTACATTTGACCCTGAGGCACTGTTTTTCTATTATGTAGGAAACTGTTTTTCTATTATGTAGGAAAAAAATCCATATTTTCACAAGTTCCACATTACTGCAATGAACTGTGTATATGCTGGTGGGGGGACTGGGACAAATACTTTTTTTTTCTCTTTGGGACATAAAATTTTAATGTAATGTGACTTTTTCATCTAGCTATTAGTTTTTATACCAGATTTAGAAATATATTTCTCATTCAGATATTTTAAATGTAATAGCATTTGATATGATATACTCTGACCTATTAATCTGGTCTCCACTAAGGATTTATTGTAATCGAAAAGTTAGCGGATGGTCAATAATCCTGTTTTAAGGAGGGAAGAGAAAACAGGCACTTGTAAATATTAGTTCTTAAGTGCCTGCTACTTTATATTCAATATCATTTGAAAGATCTCCTACCATACTAAATAAAGAACTGGAGGCCATTATCCCTATATTATAATTAAAGGTGGGGAGGGGAGAAGATCCTCACAAGAATCCAGAAAGCTAGATATTACTATCCTTCCTCCCCATTTTTCAACAGACAAGGAAAATGAGGCCCAAAGAAGCTAAGCAGTTTGTTCAAGGCCATCATGCAGCTATGCACGGGGTGGATCCGGGTTAATTCTGACTCCCTGAATCCATGCTTTTTGTTCTGAACCTTGCTGCTTCTTACAGATTCCCAATAGTCCAGGAACGTCTCTGAAGCTTCAAAAAGCATAAAAGGGAGTCAAAACCCTTGGGGAAAAACAAACAAAACATATCTATACATATACATGTATATATAATTTCCCTCCCACATCCTCATGCCATGAGCTTTTTCATCTCTTTTTAGTGCAGCTTTCAGTCAGTCCTTGGGCCCAAATGCACAGCACTAGGTCATCTCTGGGAAGGCTTAGAAAGGCCCTGAATTCAACAATGATAAGTAGCATGGACAAGTGCTTGCGAAGTACGGTGACATACTCAGGGCCTGTGTGAGGACTACAAGCATTCAATAAGAAAAAGTTTGTTCAGTGCAAGTCAGAAGACATATTCGTTCCTAAGGTAAGAAACAGGATTTATTAGAAGGGCCAGCTTAATTTATTGTGAATTCTTCAAAATGCAGAAAGTAACAATTTAATTAAATAATCATAAAAATTCAAACCCTGACTACCAGAAGCCACTAGTTAAGTGTTCAGAGTTGAAATGAAATTGACTCTATCTTTCCCACACTATGCCAAAAAAGCTCCCTGAATTTCCTTTAAAACATTATGTAGTAACAAAGTGAGGATAAAAAGTACTTGAAATAACTGCAAAAAAAATTATTTGTATGAATAAGTCTTAGTATACTACTACTGATTTTACTTGGAGATGTTTAAAAGTGATATAAGTAATCAACACTGAAAAACATCAGTGTTATCAAAAGATGATAGCACTTGGAATTTTCAAAACAAGCCTAGAAATCAGTAGCTGAGAGGAAAGGAAAAAAGTGTCCTAGAAGCTGCACTGACCTCACCTCCTCAGATTTGCTTTAATAATCCAATCATATTAGTACTATAAATGATTACATCAAAAGACTAACTAAAGAGGACTAGTATGCTTCAGTCCAACACCCAATCCAACGGGACCCCTCGGCATATCCTCAAATAGAGTCAAGTACTTAGAACAGGCTAGAAAAGCCTTTGAAAAAAATCATTTGCTTTCTTTGTATACTTTCCCTGATAGATGGAAAGCTAATATAATTTTGTGAAATGTGAATTTTGGACATAATTTCAAATTAAAAGAAAGTAAAGCAAGCTGTTTCAAACCACTGCATCTTAGAAGGAGGCTAGAAGGTAAAAACAGAAAAGGAAGACACCACAGTCCACTACACAAGAGGCCAAAAAATATGCAACAAAGCTGGCAAGAGTCACGGATGGCCAATCACCTGCGATTTTCATCCAGCACATCCAAGATCTGCTGGTATGCCCTACGAGTAGAAGACTGGATAAGCGACAAAATGCCACGAGCAGAAGAAAGATTAGCTCCATCTTCAGGTAACATATGGGGAGGACAGACCCGAGCCTGTTGTGGCGATGGTGTCACACTGTTTACACAAGCACAGCAAATGAAGAGAAAAACACTCAAGTCAGATTTTTGTAAAACTTCAGCTGAACAGTCTTTATGTTAATGTTCTTAGTTTACCTTAGTTTTCTTGCCCCCCTTTCCCACCTTTCTCTCTCCCCACAAGAAAACAGTCAAAGAATAAACATTCCGAATTGTTTTCAGACACTAGCTACAAAGCAGCACTTACAACTTTGTAACCCTAAACGTCAAAATAAATAAACTGAATATGAAAGAACAACTTTACAAAGGGAAGAGAACTACAGCAATGAATGTGTTCAACCCCTACCACTGGAGAAGAAGCAGCATTCTTTGTGTTTGTATTCCAATTCAATAAACCAAACTTCAAAGAAACAACACTGCTGTCAACTTATGGAAGATTACAAGAGTAGGACAGAGAATTCTCATACACAGATGTCAAAGTTTAAACACATGAATCAAAAGTGATTCCATAAAAACACGATTTCAAATACTTCATAGAGACAATGAAGCAAGTTGAAGTTTATGATGAGCAAATGACACTTGATTGCTTAATTATAGTAAGCATCTGTTCTGTAGTTCAATGACTACAGCATAAAAATATACCAAATCTGTGAATACAGAGAAAGAAGGCAAGGACACTTCTTAAATTATCAATGGCTGATAACCATTTCTGGGCTTCATAGTGACAATAACCTTAATCATTCTTTCATGTGTGGGCTGAGATGCACAATTTCATTTGTCCCCCCCTGCTGGTGCTTTCTGAAAGCTGAATGAACCAATTCTTACGGTTCTAACCTAAACTCTTAAGATCTGTGTCAGTATTTTCAGGGAACTGTTTAATGTTACAGCATAATTATCTACTGTGAGGCATTTAAGTGACACATGGACTTGGGAGATGGTTTGTTACAATAAGAGGACTATTATGGTGGAATGAGGGCTCAACCTTCTCAATGTCAAGACAAAACTAACACCAGGTTAAATGTCATCCCATGTGTATTATGTCTAAAAGAATAAAAGCGAAGCAGATGATAAACAATTGAAAAAAGAAAAATCTCTTATTTTGACTGTGTAATCTTTTCTAACTTAGCACGTATTTGTTTGCAAACTATAAAATAAGTGGGATAATTTTTGACAGGATAGTTATAGTCATCTAATATTATTCTCAGAGTCCCAGAAAATTAAAAAACAAAATCTCCTTCACAGTTTTATGAATAACTTTGAATGGCTTGGTGATCCAAAGAGAGAAGTGTCATAATATGAAAACCATGTTTACTTAGAAGATCTAAGCCAAATCTTAACATAGAAAACAACTAATCTACCAAGCCCGATTTGCCATAGGATTTAGGCCTAATGGTGTTGAGATAAACTCAAATTTTCAGATGCAGTCTCGTGGTTAGTGACCTTAAATGTCTGTTCAGAGACTGGCAATCTCTGGGAATACATATAAGCCAACATTATCTATTGACTCATGGTACTTGGCAAAACCCATACTGGGCATGCCAGAAGGGTAAAAAAACAAAACAAACCAAAACAAACCCCATCCTATCTGTGAAACAAAACCATATATTAGTCTTACACTTAGAATTCTCTTTAGGCAGCACTGTGAAAACCTGAAGCTCTTACTTTAGAATTTTCTTTAGGCAGCACTGTGAAAACCTGAAGCTCTTACTGCTTGTGAGAAACCAGATTGAGTTCATGTTAAAAAAAATATGTATCATTGGAGGCAGAATTAAAAATGGCCAGTTTTGCATTAACAAAAACATACAATCAATCTTACACTCTTCTTGATAGAGCAGTCAGCGTAAATGCCTAAATTCACTTAAGCAAGTTTTAAAGGACTAATCAGTACTTTGCCTTTGCATTTGGGGGCTTAAATTGAATACTTAGTGTATCATTACATATTGATAAATAAACTAGCTACATACTAACATATTAAGGGCTCCAATTAATCTTGGAGCAACAGTATGAATGAACTAAACTCAAATCCATGAAAAAAACTTAATGGATTTTTGCCCATTAACAATTAAAAGAAAAGAAGGGTTACTTCCTCTAAGAGAAATCCTTTTGCCAGAAACAAACAATAATAAACTATTTAAACTGTAAAAGTGCAAGTATTTTCCGTCCATTCACAGGAAATGAGGAAGTCATCTTATAAAATAGTCAAATGTAAACTTACTTCAGATTAACTACAAGGAGTTCCTAAGATGGAATGCAGAAGGTTGGATTCTAAAACAATCTATAAGATCTCTCCCAATTCTAAGATTCTATGACCACATGAAATTGGAAAAAACTTTACATGATTCTCAATTATAACTTAATATGAAAAATACTTATACAGAAAAATAAAAGATAAAGTTATTATCAATACTAGTAAAGATATTTATTTCATCAAAAGCAGAATAAAAAACATAACTTGAGTTTCTAGTTGTTTCTCAAAAGAAATTAACATTTCAAAGATTAATAAAAAATTCAGCTTTTCATTCATGTGTATGGCAATCCTCCATAAACAGCAAAAATGAAATTGGGAGCATTTTTTTTTAAACTGATAACTGCTTTTGCCAGTGTTAGGTATAGATAAAATGTCTTTGCTTGGTAACATTTAATTTCATCTACAGATGAAATGAATCAACATAAGATCACCAAAACTACATTAATAATTAGAGCCAATAAATAATTTATCAATTCTCTTTCCTTTTTAAAACTTTAAGCAGTCTTGTTGGTCTTTTTCACAAACAGATGTAAGAACAAAAAAGAATAAGCTCCAGTTTAACAATCAGTTTGACAGTAGCTAAAATGTACTACACAGGTATAAACCGTGGAGGGAAACAGCGTTTTTTACGTCTGTCTGCTCATGTACCCATCCAAGGTTTAGTGACTCTGTTTCTGTTGTTTTGACAAGTGAACTATTGTGGAAAATAAAAAAAGTAAACACACTACAAAGGCACTGAGAAGGTTAAGTAAATGGCATGATAGGTATTAGTTATTTAATAAAAATGCACTTTGATAAATTGATTCCAGTGATGTTATAAAATAGCAAAGTCTCAACTTTACCTTTTTAAAAGAAAAGATTAGAAAATTTGGAAGAAAGCACTGATGTTTACCATGCTTCATTAGTAACAGCTCTACCTCATGCTTACACGGAATCTTATTACATAATAGTTAAGTAAACAACACCAGGGCCAGGTGCGGTGGCTCACGCCTGTAATCCTACCACTTTGGGAGGCTGAGGCAGGTGGATCACTTGGGGTCAGGAGTTTGAGACCAGCCTGGCCAATATGGTGAAACTCCTTCTCTACTAAAAATACAAAAATTAGCCAGGTGTGGTGGCCTGCGCCTGTAGTCACAGCTACTCAGGAGGCTGGGGCAGAAGAATCGCTTGAACCCTGGAGGTGGCAGTTGCAGTGAGCTGAGATTTTGCCATTGCACTCCAGCCAGGGCAACACAGCGAGACTCTGTCTCAAAAAACCAAAAAAACGAAAAGCAAAAACACCAGTGAATGTCAGAACTAAAATTTAAATTAAAATGTACTTGTCATAACTATGTTACCATTAAAAGTAAGTTCAAAGTCAAGTACCTCTTTATCTGAGTTTTCATAGGAATAATGTTTCTCAAACTGTGGATGTAACCTCTTCAGTGAGGTATCAGACTCTTCCAAAAAATTGGGTAAAATAATAAAGAGAAAAAATTTTCACTAAAACACAAATATATTCATTTCTGTTGGAATTTTAAAGAGAGAGGAAATTCTAATATACTGCCACTATATATGGCAATTGAATAGCTGTTCCTTGATGCAAAATAATAAAACCAGAATAAGAGGAAAATTGTTGGCTATTAGTGTGGTTTCTTCTGTTGCTTAACACCTGTATTAGCTATTGAATACTTGTATTATATACCAAAATGTTCTGCTTCATGAGAGTTAAGTCATTCTCATGCCTTATTTTGTCACATGGAAAGAGTGGGTTTAATAATAACAAAAAAAAAAAAAAAAAAAAAACCTTCCAAGCGTCATTTTAATCTTTGGGATTAAAAAATAAATGGCAAACCACACTTAGACTCCATTCTTCTTCAGGGACAAGAAAGAAGAGAAAAGACAGTGTGGTGAAATTAAAAAAAAAATTGGGATCACTTAACCAGGTGAAGTTGAATCTGTCGAGAACTATTATGTCAACCAAAGCAAAATAAAAAGGATGCTTGATCCTTATGTGCACATTATATTCCATGTTCCCTTCACCAATACACGCAAAATCAAACACAACTTCCTTAGCTGGTCTAGTTATTTTTTTCCTTAATAAAGTATATTATGACAGTGTGAGAAATCCTAAAACAGAGGTACTAAAAAGCCAAACAGGAAGATAATTAGGATAGTATATGTCAATACCTGGTGAATAGATTAGTATTAACACAATCCTTCAAAATCAAAACAACTCCTACTTGTGAAAAGCAGAGCAGATAAAATCTTACGTGTACTCCAGTGCAGAAATCGGTGCTTGGAACCTTGAAATTTTATTTCTTGGGGCAGAATCTGATCTGTGCCACCTTAAATAATAATTATGCTTCTTTTACATTTCAGCTTTTATATAACACAAAGAAAAAGCTAGATCTGATTTTACCGTTTAGAACTCATTTTTGTGCCAATAGCTGATGATAATCTTATGGCCTCTTCAAAGTAATTAAGAAAACAAAGGCTAGTGCTTCTGTTCTCATACTGATTTCCACTTCTATTCTTAAAGCCGTGGAATAAAGTAAAGTGGAGGCAGGCAAAGGTTCATGCACTATGATGCAGAACAATTTTATCTTACAAAGAAAAGACTGAAGTAGGTAAAGATAGCAAGAGTTTAATAATTACTTTAATAGAGGTACTATATTAATTTTCTTCATTATGTTAACAACACTGAATCATATGTCCATTACACAAAATTCTAAAGTTACTAAGATGTAGATTCTTAAAGATGAATTCAATTGTAAATTACAAAATTAACAACAGTAGGGAAAGAAAGGGCAAGGTTACATTATTAACAAATTATGTATATAACATGGTAATATACGTAACAACCATTACAAAAAATATGGTTAAGCAATGTTAAGCATTTCACTGTGAAAATGTATAAAGATTTGTTACTTTTACTACCAAAAATGAGATTTTCAGTTTTATTAAAAATTTAGAAAATGTCACTAAGGCAACTTAAAGAAGAAAATCAAATGTTAATTAACATTGTAAATCTTTTCTGTTATGAGAAACATATGCTATTAGGTAAATGCAAAAATATCTATAATCATCTACTCTAAATCATACTTCATTGGACTGGTTTTCATACACAATAAAGGGGTTTCCTTTTTCTTCAGTTGAATGCAGCTATCAATAATACATACTTTGGGAGAAAAAACAAAAGTGGTACTCTAATAATCCTGTTTTCATTTTATTAATATAAAATGTCAAAGCAGCTAAGGACCTAAATAGTAAGCCACATCTTTATACAGTGGAAAAGCTTACTAGAAATCTTTGCTGTTTTACAATAATGATACAAAAAGAAAATAATTAAAGCCCTTGAGTGTATGTTTAATCACTCTGTAAAATACTAAAGATCAAGAAGCTACTTTAGCCATAAATGATACAGCCTCTTTACCGTTTGTGTAATATATTTGGAAATAGTCTAGAAAAATGGCTTTAATGGGCCTGTTGACAACACCGCCAACCAGATACCTTTAGGGAAACACAATCATAAAACATTTTATATTACTAATGGTTGAATCTTGCAGTAAGCATTCCTTGAAGGAGGTATATATTCATTTTAACTTACTCTCTTCCTACCCAGTCTTTCAGAATAATTTTAACTACCTTAGGAGACATTTTAATATTCTCCAAGAAATCAGAGCAGTTTTAGTTCTCCTTTCACCTAATACAAGATAATGGAATTTCAACAAAGTAAGCAAATAATTTATATAGAAGTTAGAACTTCTTCTTTCAAAGCAAGGATAAAAATACTTAAAAAAAAAATCCTCTCTTTACCTTGAATATTAATGACCCTATCTCCATCAAAGTCCCTTCTGTACCTGTATACTCTTTAGACAGGTCCAAACTAGAAACTAATATGATATAATATAAACCACTGTCTTGTGCTCTTGTTATTTTGTAAATAAAATTAAATGTTTGCATCTATCTAGATCTGCTAGCTCTCAGAAGAGATGTATCATCTCCTGATTCATTCAGTTTCCACAGACGCTAACATGATGCTTGCCATGACACGTAGTTCATGATGAGTTTATGAAAACTGGCCAAAAAATTAATGAGAAAGAAATATTAATTTATATGATCTATTTAAAAAGCTACTACTGACAATGACTTTCTGATTAAAATTCTGACCAGTTTTCAAGGAACATTCTGTTATAAAAATTCATTAATTTTAATAAAGTAAAAAAGCAATAATATATCTTGTGGTAGATTTAAAATCAGAATTTGATAATACAGCCAAATGAAAAAGAAAGGTTTAAACAAAGTCTTTTAAACAACATACTTGTATTTTTTGAAAATGAAAAGGACCTAAAAAAAAAAATCAATGAATTATAAGGGAGAAAGCTAAAAAATACTTTTGGAAAGAAAAAAAATTCTGCTTGTCTCGCTATATTGTTAAACACGGTTCATTAAAAGCAAAGCTGGAAAGAACCAGTTCACAATCTTATGGTAACTTAATTAGCAAACCAAGCTACACAGGAGAGGATAAGGTTACTGAAAAATTCTCACAACCAACAAAATGGCCAGATTTTAAGACTGTAAGTATGGCAAAAATGTAAAACGAATTTTAAAAACTACAGGAAGTAATTATTTAGAAAAACATGGGTTTTTCTAAACAGAAAATATCCTGAGAAAACTTACAAAGGAAATATAATGCTTAGTGCTGCTACTCACAGAGAATCATTTCTGACCAGCTGTCCATTTTGGCGAACAGCATTTTCACTCATAGACCGCTCTCTTTTTAGTCTGCCAACTGCACGGATCTGTTAAGGCACAAAGAAAGGGAAGGAAATAAAAATATTCTTAGTAGCCTAGTAGCTGCTTAGCATCAAAAGAACCTTGATACAAGGCTAGTCAAAAAATTTACAAAGAACATAACTAAGAAAAGGCAACCAAGAATTGCTGCCAGGCAGTGTATTACTGACAGACTTGTTAAAAAAAATACACACACACACAAACACACACACACTACTTACTATAATGCAGATAAGCAGGAATGTCTATTTACTCTGGTTTCTTTTTTAAGTATCAATCTTATTTGGTACAGTTATTATTATTTGTTTAATCTTGTGTTATACACTTATTTATAAGAACAATTTATAAAAGTTTTTACAGGCACATATAGAAAATGGAGAGTATCTGTATTATAAATAAACATTCCTGGTTTCTAGGATATTACAAATTAAGATTTGGTTGAATATTTGAAAACCAGACTAAAAAACCTATCTAGCTTTAATGGTTTTGGCATTCCAGAGTGGCCACCATCTCTAATCCCACATGCTCTTCTTACAAAATTATCTTTGACCTTCTTCCCTTAAGAGACAGGATCTGCTTCTTTCCCTTGGAATTCAGAGGGCTGATGACTCCTATAGAAATGATGCAAAGTGACTTCTGAGGCTAGGTCGTAACAGTACGAAAAGAAAGAAGGCTTTCTTTCCCCAGGTTGTTCATATTTGTAATGGGACCATGACATAAGGAAGGCCAAGTAGCCACACAGTGAGGCCATATGTAGGTGTACCTGCCAACAACCCTAATGGAGGTCCCAGGCAACAGCTGGTACCAAGTGACATGTGAGTGAGCAAACCTTCAGATAATTGTAGCTCCAGCTGTTGAGTCATCCTTAGTCTTTGAGACTTCCTAGCTTAGGCCCCAGACATTGAGAGAAAAGAAACAAGCTTTCCCCATCATGCCAACTGCAAATTCCTAACCACAGAATGCATGAGCAAAACATAGGTTTGTTTGTTTTAAGCCACTAAGTTTAAGATGGTTTATTACATAGAAATGGATAACTAGAACAGTGGTAATCATTAACTTTTCTGCTTATTTAAAAACACATTTTTTTTTTTTGAGATAGAATCTTGCTCTGTCAGCCAAGCTGGAGTGCAGTGGCATGATCGTGACTTGTTACAGCCTCAAACTCCTGGGCTCAAGTGATCCTTCCACTTCAGCTTCCCAAGTAGCTGGGACTACGCCCCACACTTGGCTAATTTTTGTATTTTGTAGAGATGGGGTTTTACCACGTTGCCCGGGCTGGTCTTGAACTCCTGAGCTCAAGTGTTCTGCCCACCTTGGCCTCCCAAAGTGTTGGGATTACACTTTTGCAGGTGTGAGCCACTGCAAAGTATGTGAAAAAACAAAACAACGCCCCCCATCCACTAAAATAGCCATGGCAACATTATGGCTTTATTTTGTTTTTTGGCGTTTTTTTTTTTTGAGACAGGGTCTGGCTCTGTCGCCCAGGCTGCAGTTCAGTGGCACAATCTCAGCTCACTGCAACCTCTGCCTCCTGGGTTCAAGCAATTCTCCTGTCTCAGCCTCTCGAGTAGCTGGGATTACAGGTGTGCACCACCATGCCTAGCTAATTTTTGTATTTTTAGTAGAGACAGTGTTTTACCCTACTGTTCAGGCTGGTCTCAAACTCCTGACCTTGTGATCTGCCTGCCTCAGCCTCTCAAAGTGCTGCGATTACATGCATGAGGCACCATGCCCGGCCAACATTATGGTTTTTTAAAAATTAAACTTTATAGTAAAAAACAAATAGTATATGAATTAAAGAATTTGAAAATTAATATTTTCAAAAGTACCAATCAATATTTATTGATGTTTTTGGTTGGGCACAGTGGCTCACACCTGTAATCCCAGCACTTTGGGAGGCTGAGACAGGCAGATAATCTGAGGTCAGGAGTTCAAGACCAGCCTGGCCAACATGGTGAAACTCCATCTCTACTGAAAATACAAAAATCAGCTGGGCATGGTGGCGGGCACCTGTAATCTCAGTTACTTGGAAGGCTGAGGCAGGAGAATCACTTGAACCTGGGAGACGGAGTACATGGTGCCACTGCATTCCAGCCTGGGTGACAAAAAAAAATTAATATATATAAAATTATATATATATATAATGTTTTTAAAAAGGTTTGGAAGTAGATTATTAGGTTATTAGCACCATTAAGGTAGAACAGATCCTGTATTTCTTGCCAACAGAATTTAAAACCACACTATGCAGCACATAATTTCAGAACATAGTTTTGATTCAGTTATAATCATGAACCACTTATCTAAACAACAATAAAAAAATAACTTCTGAAAACAGAGGAGTCAGTTTGGGGCAGTAACTTTTTATTTTTTTGAGACAGAGTCTGTCTCTGTTGCCCACGATGGAATACACTGGCGTGATCTCAGCTCACTGCACCTCTGCCTCCCTGGTTCAAGCCTCCTATCTGTCAGCCTCTGGAGTAGCTGGGACGACAGGTGTGCACCACCATATCTGGTTATGTTTTGTATTTTTTGTAGAGATGGGGTTTTGCTATGTTGCCCAAGCTGGTTCTGACCTCCTGGACTCACACAATCCGCCTGCTTTGGCCTTCCAAAAGTGCTGAGATTACAGGTGTGAGCCACTGAGCCTGGCCCTACTACAATCACTTTTAAAGGTTAACCTCAAAATAAAAAATTACTTTTAAGTAATTATACATAAGATCTAACACATTCACAATTAAGTGCATCTTATTCATGTACAGTGGGACTACTGGGTTGGTCTGTGAGAATCCCATTGACATCTGCCTTCCTACCTACTAGAGAAGTTGTGGCTGCTTTCCCTACAGGACGACACCTCTTCCATATAGCAAAGATCTGGATGATTTTGTCTATTAAGTTAGAACCATTCCTACTGCTATGTGGTGAGAACTAAGATCAAGAAAACTGGAAAGAATGGGAGAAGACAAATATACCTATGACTTCAACAAAGCTTGAGAAGTGAGAGGATTCTAAGTGTACTGCTATTTTCACCATTTGAAATCTTATTTAAAATACATCTTAACAGAACACTGAGCTTGACATTACTGCTATATGAGGGGCAGAGGAGAAAGCAAGATAAGATAAAAGCATATCATCTGTTATGCCTTCTAATATGACTAACTGGTTTATTGTAATACTGAAGAATTCAGATGACTGCCTGGGGTGGTAAAAAACACAATGATCTTTAATTATTTAAATATTTAAAAAATTTTTACCATTTAAGGTGGGGTGGTGGATGTTTTTCTTTCTTTTTCTTTTTTTTTTTTTGAGACAGAATGTCACTCTGTTGCCCAGGCAGGAGTGCAATGGTGTGAATTGAGCTCACTGCAAACTCCACCTCCTGGGTTCAAGTGATTCTCACGCCTCAGCCTCTCAAGTAGCTGGAATTACAGGTGCACACCATCTCGACCAGATAATTTTTGTATTTTAGTAGAGTCAGCGTTTCATGTTGGCCAGCCTGGTCTTAACTCCTAACCTCAAGTGATCCACCATGCTTGGCTTGGATGTTTGTTTCAATCTGAGATTTTTGTTTTGTTTTGTTGTGTTTTAGATAGGGTCTCACTCTGTTGCCCAGGATGGAGTGCAGTGGCATGATTTTGGCTCACTGCAACCTCTTACCTCCTGGGTTCAAGCAATTCTCCTGCCTCAGCTGACTGAGTAGCTGAGATTACAGGTGTGCACCACCATCCCTGGCTAATCTTTGTGTTTTTTGGTAGAGACAGGGTTTCACCATGTTGGCCAGGCTGGTCTTGAACTCTTGACCTCAAGAGATCCACCCATTTTGGCCTCCCAAAGTGCTGGGATTTACAGGCATGAGACACCATGCCTGGCCTCAATGCAAAATTTTAAAATGTCTTTCAGAATCATCCTTCATTGATTAAGCACTTACTTTTATTCATCCCTGTGGCTGAGAAATAGTTTCCTACGTTCAAGCAGCTTCCTGGAAGTTGGATCATAGGGTCTTCTGTGTCTAGTTATACAACATGTAGCACTAGACACATGTTGCACGCATGCATACAATTCTCCTTTAATATGCTTATACTCCAAGTTAAATTTGATTATTCATAAATTCCTGGGCAAGTAAATGTCCTCTAGGTTTTTTGAGGCTGATTCTCTCAATCTGTTCAAAGCCCACCTCTCAGGAATCTGCTAAGAGCCTTAGTGTTTTTCCTGTATACTCATCCCCATTTTCTGTGGGACTTTTATTGCAGAAGGGGGAAAGGTACAAATTAACAATGTTGACTGAACAATTGGGATAAAAATCTTCCCTCCCCAAAATGGTCACTGTCTAAAACATAAAATCATGAATCATGGGGAGAACAGTTAAGCCTGTAAGTGCGGGTTTTGGGAAGGACACATGGCCCAGTTTGTCAGGAATGAAGACACCATGCTCGTGCTAAGGAGGGCCTTCAAACAGTAGTTGCACAATGAATGCGAGTGCACATCTCTGAATTTTCCATGCATGAATGTGCATACATATATACAATTCAGCTTTTCCTTGTCTCTCCAGACTTTTGCTCCAATCTGCTCATTGCAGTCCTAGCTCCTCTTTCCACAAGTGAAGAGGAAGGAAAAAGAACTCAAACCATCACCAAACTATGATCAGACCCATACTCATGAAGTTCTTGATTTTCTAAGCTCTCGCAGGAGCCTTTTAAATATTCACTGAGTCCCTGGGAGTCCTTCTGCATTTGTTTTAGGATATATCATATAGCTATGGTTTTTCACTTCATATCCTTAGCATTGCCATGTCAATTGAACTGGGTACCAACAACCATCTACTACTTCTATAAGGTAGAATTAAAAGTCTAGGGCCTTCTGCTAGACATCTGTGGCTTTTGTGTTATCCTTCAGATTCTAAGGTTGTGGCTTTCTAAGTATTAATCTGTGTTAAGGGTGGTTCTAGTTGGATATTATTTCTTCTACTCCTCGAGCTCTGGCTGTACACTTTGTACCTAACTGCTGTAGAATCTGGAATCCTGTGGATGCCATTTGATGGCTTCTGTATAAAACTGGCATGGCTTGGAGATAGTTCCATTTCTGAAACCACTCATTGCCTTTACTCTTCTCTTCCAAAATCAGGTCAGGGTTTATATACACCAACTGATTTTGCTCCTTTCAGATTAATTCCTAACTATGGATAATTCTTGTATATATCTGGGGTTCAGTGTTCTTCCAAAGATTTATTATAGAAATGAACAGTATTCTTGTACTTCTCCTCTTTGAAGTAAGAGATGTTAACTTGGGAAAAAGCTTTTACTCTCTATCTTTAGTACAGTCTGTTTTCTCTTCTAACTTCAATGGACTTCTCACACAGCTCTTAGGATTTATTGTAGCTTATTTCTTCAAAGCACACCATGCCTTGATTGACAGGATATAACAGCAGAGTTCACATCTTTGACTCAGTCACACTGTTCAAAGCTGTGTCAAATCTTACAGACAGCATTTTCCAACTCTTTCTTTACAGTTCTTCTTTCTTGTTCTCTGGAAGATCCTTCCCGACTTGCTCCAGTTTGGATTCCTTTTTGAGAAGAGGTAGTAGTGTCAGTGTCACAGCTTCTTTCTCCTCACTCACACTGCCCAGTCTACTGTAAGAACACTGAAAATTGTCATGACTTGGGCATTTTGTATTTCGTGCCCAGATCACATGGTTTATTGCATGGTTTTTAGTTCCCTATGAACACAATCACCAAGCAATGGTCTTATGGTAGAGCTGATTTCCAAATATTGGTGGAGATTAGGTATATTGAAAGGGTTTGTCAGCATCCTCTCTTCCAGATAAGCATCTAGGTTTTTAAATCTTCTCTGAGCTAAGGGATTATTTATGTTATGTTTTAAGCCCTCCTCAAGGGCTCACCTGGATTCTTTAAGCCAGTTGAAGAACTCAAGTACAATTGCTTTCTACAAATTTATCCCTTGTATCAATCAGGCTTTCAGACAACAATTTTACAGGCTTCCGCCTAAGGCTTCTTGTGGTAGTCTCCTTTCTTGAGATAGGTCAGTGGTTCTCAGTAGGGGGTGATCTTGCCCTGTAGAGAACATTTGGCAATGTCTGGAGATATTTTCTTTTTTATTGTGGTAAAACACACATAACATACACAATTTCAACCACTTTGAAGTGTATAATTCAGTGGCATATAGTACACTCACAATGTTGTATAATCATTACCACTATCTAGTTCCAGAACATTTTCATCAGCCCAAAAGGAAACCCCATACGATTAAGCAGTCACTCTCAATTCCCCTCTCCTCTAAACCCGTGGTCACCATTGATCTGTATCCTGTCTTCATTCATTTGCTATTCTGGACATTTCATGCAAGTACAAAAATGCAGTATATGATCTTTGCTGACTTCTTAAACTTTACAAGGTTTTCAAGGTTCATCCATGTTGTGGTATGTATCAGTACCTTATTATTATTTTTTTTGGAGATGGAGTCTGGCTCTGTCACCCAGGCTAGAGTACAGTGGTGCAATCTTGGCTCACTGCCACCTCCACCTCCCAGGTTCAAGTGATTCTCCTGCCTCATCCTCTGGAGTAGCTGGAACTACAGGCGTGCACACCACCATGCCCAGCTAATTTTTCTATTTTTAGTAGAGACAAGGTCTCGCAATGTTGGCCAGGCTCGTCTCGAACACCTGACCTCAAGTGATCTGCCTGCCTGAGCGTCCCAAAGTGCTGGGATTACAGGCGTAAGCCACCACACCTGGCCAGTACCTCATTTTTTTAAGGCTGAATAAGTTACTATATCATATTAATGGTTACTATACCGGATCATGTTTTGCTTATTCATTCATCAGCTGATAAACATTTTAGTTGTTTCCACTTTTCGCTATTATAGACATTTTTGGATATCATGACTTGGAAGATGGTAATGGCATCTTGTAGAGAGAGATCACAAATGTTGTAAACATTCTACAGTGCAACAAGCTCTCACCACAACAAGGAATTTTCCAGTCCAAAATGCCAACAGTCCTGAGGTAGAGAAACCCTGGCATCCACTGCAGAATGATTACTATGGAGCAAATGTTGTGGGGATCTCACTTTACAGATTCTGAGTAACACCTGAATGAATCATCAATGTTATCAGCACTCAGGGCATTAGTGCTTTTCTATTTCAGATTTCTCTAAGCTACTAGAACTCTGGCTCCCTTACCCCTTCCGCCCTGGCTCACTGCAGCTGAATGCCTGTTGAAGGCTACTGGACCCTTCTATAAACTTGTATAAACTTGAAGTCCAAACCATCATCTTTGCTTTCAATAGGCATCTGGTATTAATCTCAGAAACTCCTCTCTTTTGTCTGAGGATCTGGCTCCTGCCAGAGGATTTTAACTCTTTCCTAACCATAACATTTATACATATTGAGCTTTTAACACAAATTAGAACATGTCCTTACATGCATTATTACACTTAATTCTCATAATAATCTTATACACTTGGCATTATTCTTATCTTTATTTCAGAGATAAGCCCTAGATTTGTTAAATAACTTGCCCAAAGTGGTTAGTCAATGGCAAAGGAGGCCTTCAAAGTTAGGTCTAATCTCACACAAACTTTTTTACCCCAGTGTTATACACTCTGGGCATCTATCACATTTGACTAAATGTCACAATTAATGCAGGAATGAACCCTGTATAGTCATAAAGCCTGGGTCTACTGAGGGAAGTCCCGGCAAATTTTTTCACTCACTCTTAAAATAATCACTCAGAAAAGTGCCTGGGTTGCTTTCAATCAGTTAGGAGGAGCAGAAAGATCAAAAGAAAAACAAAACCCAAAGAATATAATAAGGAACATTTCTCTCCTGTCAAAATCTTCACTGTAGGACAATTATTTTTACAGCTATAATTAATTCCCAAGGAACTTTGGGGAGCTAGAAAGCTTGGCCTTGAACTGGGAGCACACTGGATACTTCTGTTTTGTGTAACCACCTTGGTGAACTTTCATTATTCTCTTCTATTAAAGAATTTTATATCTTTTGTGTGTGTTGATGTCTTTCTCTCCCTCATATCTTTGTCCTGCTGGAACCAGACAGACAGCAAACTTTTTGAATGCAGGAACTCTCATTAATTCTTATACTGCATACAGTATCTCAAACACAAAAGTTCAAAAATGTTTCTCAAGTAATACAATTCTGCAAGTATCTCAGGGCCTTTTTGTCATGTAAATGTTCATATTTAGTGCTTTCCACCCAACAAATATCTAGAATAACCAAACTATGAGCATATCACCTCAATTACCTCAGCAGAAACTTACAATGTAAGAACCTAGTCCTAGATAATTTGCATTGCCCTAGACAGTATGGGTGCTTTACCCTCTTTGGAAAGGACTACAGGAAAAATGAAACCAGACACAAGCAGCACCATTCTTAATAAAAACACATGTTTGCACATTGTCTTATACTTGCTTCATGACAACATGTTATTAAGTTCAGAGGCTGTATGAAAAAGATGCAACTCCAGAAATCATCACAGCAAAGAAGCTTCAAAGCTCAGCTGTAAGTCAATGGCAGAGGCAGGATTTGAACTCTGCTACTAACACCTTGTTAGTCTACACTGTACATTTAGGTCAATGAGCATATTAATGTGATGCTGTATAGTAGCTAACTCAGTAGAAATGTTTAATCAAGTAGCGAGAATGGGTAATATCAAGGGAAAAAGAGCTTTCTTTGCCCTGTTTGCTAGACTGATGTTATGAGAAAGTGATATATATACTTTTTATTGCTAAATTTCCACACTTTTTCTTATTATTTAACAAGCAACACCTACCTAGAAAAGCTCGTTCTTCAAACCACAGGAACTTAATTATGACTTCCACAAAATTTACATTTTCCTAAAACATTACATTCATATTTTAAAAATAGCATAACTTATTTGGCATATTTGTAAATTAGAATTATTAGTAATGTTCCATCTGGAAAGCTTTCATGATACACTGCTAAGGATATTATTTATAGCCTTTTCACTCTTCTCTTTTACCTTTGTCTATATTATTTCAAATTCTGGTGATGTTAAAATTCTACTTACTTCTTCGTTTTGAGGGGTTGTAGCAGGTCGTTCTAAATCCAGAAAATCTAGTGGTTTTTCACTTAGTGTAAGTACACGAGGTGGTGTTTTTAGTGCCAGGGGTTTAAAGGGAGTTGATTGAATAAGGTCAAGATCTGCTGGTCTTGAAAATGAAACATCTTCATTATTTCCTAGGAGTTAAGAAGAGATAGAGAGAAAAGAAAAGCAAGGAGGTTTTTTAAAAAGACAGTGATTTTTGTTAAAAATGTATTTGCCTTCTGCTTTTGAATCATTATCTCCCAATAAACATTAGCTTCTTTCAAAATATGCTTCCAGCATTTAAGAACTGACATTTCTCTAATATTTATTACTGTGGTACAGAAATGATAAATTATGCAATACACAATATATGACCAAAAAACTGGTATCTAGAATATATAAAACTCTTACAACACCTGATTTTTCAAACTGACAAAATATTTGAATAGATACTTCACAACGAATACATATAAGTAGCCAAAAAGCACATGAGCATATGTTCAAAATTATTAATAATCAGGCAAATAGAATTAAAATCACAACATGGCCCTACACACCCACTCAGACAGCTAAAATTTAAAAGACTGACAATATAAAATGTTGGCAAGGCTGTGGAACAACTGAAACTCATACAGCACTGAAGAATGGAATATGGGACAGGAATTTGGAAAACAGTTTAGCAGTTTTTCAAAAAGTTGAAAATAACTTGTAGTATATGATCCAGCAATTTCACTCCTAAAGATATGAAAACATATGTCCCCACGAAGACTTGAACCTCAGTATTCACAGTGGCTTTAATCCTAACAGCCTCAAACAAAAAGCAAGTAATGAATGAAGATGAATGGATAAATTATGGTGTATCTAAACTGAAATATTATTCAGTAATAAAACTGAATGAACAACTGATAAATGCAACAACAGAAGAATCTCAAAAACGTTACACTGAACAATAGAAGACAGGTAAGAACACATACTCTATGATTCCATTTACATGAAACTCTAGGAAAGACAAATCTAGTCTCTGCCTACAGAAAGGAGACTATGATTGCCTAGAGTTGAGGGGTAGGGACTGAGTGAGAAAGAGGCACAAGGAAACCTTGTGGAGTGAAAAATGGTCTGTATTTGGACTGTGGTTGTGGTTACATGGGTGTTCACTTTTGTCGAAACTCATCAAGTATACACTTAAAAATGTATATATTTTATGTGTGTAAAACTTCAATAATTAGTTGAATTACTAAAAAATACTTTGAAATTCAGACTATAGTAACGAATAGAAATGTCAAAAGTGTAAAGTTGCATTTTCCAACCCCTTTTCTCCGTAACATTAAAAAAAACTCCAAAGTTTTCATAGAAATATGTAAAACAAAGATTTAACAGGCAACCTTCTAAATAAAGGTGAAATACCTGCTACAACAATCCTCTCCGGAACCTGCATTATCACACTAGCATTTGGAACTCCTTCTTGGAATCCTTCTTCCAGGTCGGCGTTTGGCGGTGCTACTTTTAACTTTTCTGGGACCCTCATTCGCTGACTAATGCCTTCAGTATATTCCATTTCGTACTGAATTCGACTAATTTCTGCCATCTCAGCAGCAGTGGGAGAAGGAAATGCTGCCCCACTCACCCTGTGGGAGAAAAATTTAAAGACAGGGCTGACCGAGTGTTATAATATCAGTCTCTTTTACGTAATGAAGTTAGAAGACAACACTTTATAGAATGAGCGAAAGGAAACTTCTCATTTGCAAGTACCGAACATATAAAAAGGAAAAAAATAAATGATGAAAGAAAATGCTTTCCTCAACAAAATGTCTTCTTGCTTATCAGCTGAAATTGTACCTTGAGGATATTGCTTAGGAGCAAATTTTTAAAATTATTATAGAACTACAATACAAATGTGGACGTACACTTACACACACACTCGCTCTCTGCATAAACATGCATGATGCTTATAACTAAAAAATGCCTGAAATAAAATTTAAATTCAAATTTCCTCATCAATTTGAGGGAAAGCTGCTTGGACTTTAAAAAAATTAAAGTTAGAAACTGCTGTCATGTATGAAAAAATAAAACCTTTAAATGACAAATGCACCTGTTATTCAAAACCTTTAAATGATGGTGCATAAAATGAACTCTGAATTTACTAAAAAAGAAGATGCAACTCCCTGAAAATTACATCACAAATTAAAACTTCTCCTAATGACTAAGATGCAATGAATACCAAATACAGCATTTGTAATAATAATGCTTGTATTCATCTTTGGAGGGATTTAAAGTTTTACCCTATTATTTGTACTTAATATCATATTTACATGTGTTATTTTTTAATGCAGTAGAAAAGACTGTTGCTGCCAAATACAAAATGCTGATAAAAATGAGGAAGAGCATGGTCAACCTACGGCAGTAAGCATTAAAGCCATTCTCTCTCAAACCTCTATTATCAGCTCAGCTGAATAAAATTTCACTGACCTTCCTAGTGGTGTGTCACTGCTTGTTCTTTTACTCATTTTAATACAGTAAATACACGTCTATAATAGCTATTAAAATACTGCTACCCTGTAGTTCGGTTTACTTTACACAACAATTCCCCTACACATTTGAACTTTTTTTGGAGGTGTACATAACAACACGGACACTGCTTTTCCAGCTGTAAAAAAGAAAGAATAAAAATCAGTATTTCAACAGTTCATTTCAGAAGAAAACTATGAATAAAAGTAAATACTTAAAATTACTTTGGGATTTGAACATGACTTAGGGCTTGATTTGAGAAATCATTTTCCAATTTATCCTAAGAAGAGTTTTTCTATACCTTGAGAATCATAAAGACAGCTCTGAGCACAATCAGTCTTAAGATTTTGCAAATAGGATAGAGAAGCTATATCAAATATATATACAAATGTGAAGTCAGATTAGAAAAAAAAATACTGCCATAAAACTCCTCTAATTATACTCCAAAGGGGAAAAATCCTGTTTTTAGACTAAGCCCAAATGAAGAAATCATGAAGGGTATACAAAGGGAAAAAGTAAATATAACTGAGGTAGCCTACAAATTTGACGTGTGAGTAATAGTTTCTTTAAATAGAAATAAACTTCAAAATTTAGTGTAAACTTCAAATGGAATTACACTAAATTTTCAGCAAAGACATTATATATAAATTAAGGGAATAAAAAGTTAAAGACAGTATACATGACTTAACCATGGCTAAGGGATTTCCTAAACTCCATGCTGGAGATATAGCCCCACCCTAATCCCCTGCCTCACTCAGATGCCTAGAAGAGCTCTTAGACGTTGCTCAGGACGCTCAGCCCCGGCAACTGATTTGATTATGACTGCTAACTCACGTCTTTCATTCTTTATCAAAACATCTCTGGGGACATAGATCTTTAAGGATTTGGCATGCAGATGATTTAAAGACTAAGAAAATAAGCCCAAAGGGACAATTTTTACTCACAAATGTGTACCAACTACTGCTTGCTATGTGGCACTATCTGCTTCTGTGCTTCATATTAAATCCTTTAACTTGCTTCAGTGTGCATGTGCTGGATTGAGAGCCACTTTTGTCCCTGGGGAAGAAAAACAGGGGCTAATTGAGAAACTAGATGATATCCACTAGGGATTCATTGTTGGAAATTTTCCAAATGGTAACAGTCACAAAGATGCACAAGCTGACATCAAGAGACCAGTAAAAGAAGAAAGAAAGAAAAAATGAAGCTTACCACCAATCTTAATCCCACAGATGGGCCCTATGACCATTCATTAGGCAAGGCAATATAAAAGACTAACTCTGTCATTGTTTCTGATTTGTATTTAGAAAAATGTGGCAGATGAAAAATATGTAAGTTTAAATGAATCTAATACTTAGGTATATATACGTATATAGAGACACACATATGTTAAAAAGAAACAAATGCATTGATTAAATTTTTTTGTTCTGTCACCCAGGCTAGAATGCAATGTAGCAATCACTGCTCACTACAGCCTTGATCTCAGGGGTTGAAGTAATCTTCCTACCTCAGTCTCCTGAATAGCTGGGACTACAGGTGTATGCCACCACACCCAGCTAATTTTTGTAATTTTGTACAGACAGGGTCTGACTATGTTGCCCAGGCTGGTCTCAAATTCCTAGGCTCAAGAAATCCTCTGGCCTTGGTGTCCCAAAGTGCTGGGATTACAGGTGTGAGCCACTGTGCTCGGCCTGTTTAAATCTTCATTCACTTAAAATGTTAAAATTTTGAACCAGTAATGCATGTACTCGGTACCAAATACACAAGATATACAGAGAAAAGGAAGTGTTCTACTTCCAATCCTATCCTTAACCACCCAGGTTCCCAAAGGCAATCTTTATAATCAATTTTTGTGCATCATTCTAGATGAGATGCTCTTCTAATACTTGTGTCTCAAACACAGTAAAAGCTCATATTCAGAACTAACACTGAAAAGAGCTACCTCAAAAAGATTATAGCCTTGGGGCATTATAAATTGAAGTTTTATAGTAATAAACGAGAAGAAAGTGGCTAGAATCTCAGTTATCTCCTTGAAATGTGCTTTCTCTGAATTCGATTCATTGCATTTCAGTCTTCTTATGAACTTTCTACTAGTACATCTTGTAGGTCTCACTAGCACACTTTGTTACTTCGTTCTATAGTAACATCTCTTTTTTTTTTTTTTGGAGACAGAGTCTCGCTCTGTTGCCCAGGCTGGAGCACTGTGGCACAATCTTGGCTTACTGCAACCTCTGCCTCCCAGGTTCAAGCAATTCTCCTGCCTCAGCCTCCCGAGCAGCTGGGACTACAGGCGCACACCGCCATGTCCAGCTAATTTTTTTGCATTTTTAGTAGAGACAGAGTTTTACTGTGTTGCTCAGGCTAGTCTCAAACTCCTGAGCTCAGGCAATCCACCTGCCTCGGTCTCCCAAAGTGTTAGGATTACAGGCGTGAGCCACTGCACTCAGTCAGCAACATCTGTTCTTACGTGAATCTCTGAGTTTGTAAAAAACCATTCACTTAGAAAATAAAGGTGGATACTAAAATGCCAAATTCTCCTGTAGCTGAACTACTTAAATTTAAAAAGTAACTGGAACTTTTCTAATAAGATTTAACACTGTACTATCCCAATTATTGGGTTTTCTGCTTAAAACCAATCAAAATCTAATTTTTTCTCCCTCAGTAGACTGTGGCATTTCTGATAATATCTTTTGGCAATAAATAAACTTCTCATTTAGTGTCATGTTAATTCCAGAAGTTTTGTAACTTAGAATCCAGTAGGCAACCCAGACATGATTCTGTTGTATAACATAACAAATGAGACAAAAATCTCCTAGAATCACAGATGATTTCAGACTTCTACTTTCTAAGCCCAGTGGTTCCCGAACACCAGTAACTAACTTACCAATTTCATGGGTTTTTTTTTCCCCCATGTTCACAGAGTACGTTTACTTTTAGCTAATTTTTTTAACTCCATTTTTTAAAATCTTAAATAAATGTATTGTAAAAGAAAATTTTGAGTCACTACCTTAAACCATGGCTGTACATATTAAATACAGATTGCAAAAACATCCTATTACAAAAAAAATCCTCATCCACATACAGCCTAGAGTCAAGTCACATATCATTAGTGGAAAGTGTACCCATTTTGGGATACAATGATTCTAGCACAACTTTCTCATTTTCTACATTAGAACACTGGAACTCAGAAAGCCAAGGAAGTCACTGAAACAGCTTGAGTCAAACTGATTGTGGTTGCAAATGTTTATATACTTCTCTAACTGAAAACAAAAACAAAAACAAAACAAAACAACTCCAGTTCCTCACCACCTACTGTGTGAATCTAGTTCACATAAATGGGCCTCTCTGCACATCCTGTTTGTTTCAGTTCTCTTTCCAAAAAAATGATATTTAAAAAGTCACTGCAAACTTTGAAAACTATATATTAATGATCTTTAAAATAAGGCTATGAATCCACAGAAAAGTTTCAACACCAGAAGAGAGGAGAGCGACAACTAAGCTTTGTAATTCTGAAAGGAGGCAGCTCTATCAGACAAGAAGGGAAAGAACACAATTTCCTTTTGGAAATAATAGCAAAACCAAAATACAAGCCTTTGAAACCAAAAGATAGTTGGTCCCCCAAGCAATTTAATTGCATGGGAAAAGACTACTAAGTATAACTAAATCGTCCTAATTTTTTAGGAAAAACTAAGAGTTTTTCTTTTGGGATCTCATTAGCCAACGGAATTGAGGCAGAAAAAATGTTTTTCACCCAGGGAGAGAAAACATTCATAAGCATTCTAAGTTTCTTGGTGGATAAGAGGCCTGAATGCAAATGGTTCTATATTTGGACAGAAGAGCCAGAAAGCTTTTTTCTTAATCTTCTGCAACTAAAACATGTCACTTTTGAAAGGGTGCTATTCCCTTGGGAATGCCCTTTGCTGTAACTTTGTAGGACGTAGCCAGGGATTTTCTTTTACAATAATGGCACAAGTCCTGCAGAGAAAGGTCATCAGCTCAGAAACCGCAGCTTCCCTCCAGCTTCCCAGCTCCAGGAAAGAAACCCGAGGAGCAACTGCCTGCAAGCCACACCTGCGAGCAAGGATGCTCACAGATGGACAGGGTGGCCCGCACCACCCGTGATGCCACGACCTGGGCTTCCAACAAGGCCCTTCTTTAGCCGCAAAACAACACAAAAACCTCCTTTTAAATAGGGCAGGTTTAAGGTCATACTGGAAGGTGTCAGGGCTTTGGCAGAGAAGGACAAGTGAAGACCTGCAAGTCGGTACTCCCGCTGCTTCCCAAACTCCTAGTTTCTAGTCGGAAAAGTCCGGATTAATCCACAAAACGAAACGCCGAACCACACAGGGTGAAGAGGTTAGCCCAAAACACCTGCAGAAGAAGGCGCTGCTCTCCCTCGCTCTCCTCGGGGACGCAAGGTCCTGGGGAGGAGAACAGGGCAGAGCTGAAGGAAAGAGACCCGGCGACCGGGCTCCGGCCAGGGAGACACTACCGTCGGGCCCGGGCCACCGCGGGTCCCTCTGATGGCCGGAGGGTCTCTGCGGCGGCGCTAGGCCTGACAGTCAGCTCGGGCGGCGGGTCGGGGAGAAGTCAGCACTCACCCCTGGGCCCACGGGAGGGTCCCGGCGAGGACTGCCACCCTCCGGCTCCCAGGACGCTCGAGTGGGCGCTCTCAGAGGCCGTTGGCCTAGAGCACGCAGGCGCCCAGGCACAGCACCGGCGAAGCGGCCCGCAGAGGGCCAGGGCAGAAGCGCGAAAGGCCGGGGCGGGCCCCTTTAGGGAGCCGTAGCGGAAGCGGGTTCGTGGTCATGTGACGCACAAAAGGGCGGACGTGGGGCCCGCGCACAGCAACGGGGCTAGGATAAGCGATGCGCAGACATCTTTGTTGTGGGCGAAGCAAGCTGACCTGAGGTAATGCTTCTTTCGGTTAAGTTTAATTCACGCTTCGGCTTTATTAGATTTTGTAATCTTTAAGAACCTGATGTTTGCAAGGTAAACGTTCGGTAGCCAATTAAAATAACTTTTTCAGCACATCTCTATGCTGTGAGGCTTAGGAATCCTCATATGTAAATCAGCTCCACGAGTGATTCCATGCATTCCAACTTGATTACTCCTTAAGACATCTGATGTTCAGACCTTGTCTTCCATGAGAATATCGAGAACGGAGAAGTTAGGTTTCACAGTAATTGGCAGCGTCCTTTAGCTTTGGGAGAGTGCTGTCTGCATCTGACCACCCAACCACAGACTCTCCCGGAAGGAAGCCCTTGCTTAGAGCTCCCGGTACCATGCTTGCCAGTTTGGGAAGGAACTGAAGCCAAAGAATGGAGTATTTTGTATACCTCGATTTCTACAAACACCTAAAGATGTACACATGACTCCTCTACAATCTAACTGATACTCTAGAGATGTTACCATTCTTCAAAATGATTTGGGAAGCCCTCTGAATTGCATTCTTTGGCTTCTTAACACTGGTGGAGGGAAAGTAAAGTATTTCCTCCTCTCTCTTGGGGTCTTGGCTGGACCTAAAAATTAAACTGATGTTGAGGTAAAGAGTCAAACTCTTTAAATGTAAAGAGTTTAAATGTTGAGGAAAAGAGTCAAACTCTTCAAACTCTGTAAAATGTTTGAAGAGATTTATTCTGAGCCAAAGATGAGTGACCGTGGCCCATGACAAAGCCCTCAGGAGGTTCTGAGAACACGTGCCCAAGGTGGTTGAGGAACAGCTTGGTTTTATATATTTTAGTGTTGTACTGAACCGAGCATAGAAAGTCAACACCAAGACAAAAGTATGCCAAATTGCAGGGTCTTTATTGCCGGCGTCCACGGAGGACTCGCGTCTCTCCAACCCGTGGCCCTGAAAAGCGGGTGTTAAGACCTTTTATACCTCTAAAAATCACCTTGGGAGTGAGGGTGAGGGGCGGTGTGGGGGAGTGGTGGTGAATTCTGTCAATCATTTTCTGGGCGGAGATGAGGATTTTGGGCGGGGGATGGGGGTGAGGGCTTCAGACATTCCGAGGGCTAGTGAATTTGCAAATCACCTTCTGGGCAGAGAGGGTGAGGGTGTGGGGCTGTGGACATTCCAAGGGTCAGGGGACTTTTGATATTCTGATTGTTACTTAACTGGTTAACAAAAGTCAAGATAAGCATTTGTTTACACATTGTCTGGGTAGGGTGGAAATTACAAGTCCCAGGGGCCAAGATGGCATGGGTTTGGACTGCTTGTCTTCACATTAGCAGACAGAGCAGTTTAAACAGAAAGCCAAGGTATGGTTGAGGTATGCAGTTTTATAGGGCTTTTACCACGTCACATTAGGGAGGATGAGTCATGAATCAAATACATTTAACAAATACATTGGTTTGGTTCAGAAAGGCGGGACAACTCAAAGCAGGGGCTTCCATGTAGGTAAATTTAAACATTTTCTGGTGACATTTGAAGACCTGAGATCCATAGAAAGGAAATGTTCAGGTTAAAATAAAAGATTGTGGAGACCAAGGTTCTTTTGAAGCCTTACAGTGGCTGCCCTTAGAGACAATAGATGACAAATGTTTCCTATACAGATCTTTAAAAGGTGAGGTAATATCTTTAGGATTGGCAGAACCTGGAAGAAAATGATCTAGCTATGTTAATAGAGATTCTATACAGATGCAGATTTTTTTCCCCCAACAAAGGACAGCTTTGCAGGGCCATTTCAAGATATGGCAAAACAAAACAAAACAAACAACAAAACAAAACATGAAACACACAAAACAAAACACAAACCAAAACAAAAAACAAAACACAGAAAAAAAAAACAAAAACACATGTTTTGGGGTAAAATATTTTGATTTTCTTTCTTGTCTCATAATGTTATGCCAGAGTCAGATTGGAAAGTAAGTCATGATATATAGAGTTAAATGAAACCCATCTGATGAGAATGTATGGATTGTAGGGCATGACTCCCTAGACCAGGTAGGTATGAATTTGAGCAAGATAAAATCAGAGCTTAGTCCCCACTGACATAAAATAGAGACATAAAATATAACAGAAGGAAAGCATACAAATTTTATTTAGTAATTTTTACATATACTTTGGAGCCTTCCCTAGAAAAATGGAGACCCAAATTAACAGTTGGACCCTAACTGTTTTTCAGGTCTTCATTTTTCTAGGGAAGGCTAAAAAGAGTGTAAATTGTGAAAATGTGAGAAAACAAACAGGTTTGGGTTAGTGTAGTTAATGCAGAAGTGACTAGGAAGATAAAGGTTAGTGTAACAAAGTGAAAATAAAAATCCATCAGTTTGTGCAGCTATATCTCAGCTTTGACTCCCAGTCTCTGTTGATGAGAACTGTGCGACCCCCGGTTGTGGGACCCCAACCCA